>QLPC01002436.1:0-17427 GCA_003314055.1 Lactifluus hygrophoroides | reverse complement strand
GATGTGCCGCCACGGAAGCGCCCACGTGGAGGTGAGGTCGGGCGTGACTGGAGGTGTGAGGTAGAGGGTTGTACGAAGGACTTTAAATCTGTACGTTTTACCCGCGCCCATTCTTCTTGTGGTGGTGATGTCTGAAATCTGGCAGAAAAAGGCACTTACAACGCATCATGCCATTACTCATCTAGGCCGGCGTGACTTTGTCTGTACCGTGGAAGGGTGCGGACGCGCCTTTGGCTACAAGCATATCTTACAACGGCACCAAGCTCGAAGGCACCACAGTGACGATCATGCTGAGGAGGAAGATGACGAAGGTGGGCAACATGCGGACACCGATGGAGAATCGAGCGAGGCCGAGCGTCCTCAGCCCAAGAAGCGAAAAACTCGGCACAACCTATCGACTATCGATGAGATTACCGGCGTGGCATATGTGGAACGGGCTGCCAGCAAACCAGTGCAGTTGAAATGCCCGCATCCTGCCATGGAAGGTCTTCCGGTGGCACCTGTTGAAAGCACGAGTTTGTGGGGTGATGCGGCGCCATGCGAGTACGTGTTTGGGCGGGTGTACGACTTGCGGCGGCACTTGCTGGCTGTTCATGGCATCGCGCTGGATAAGGATGTCATGGACAGATGGGCACGGAGAGTGCGGATCCTAGAATAGAGCCGATGGCCGGCCGGTCGGTGTCGGTGATTAGATTTTATTTAGACAAATTCGAGTGAGTCGATTAAAGCGAGCTGCTCTCTTGATCTTGGTCTTGTTCGAGGGATGAGTAAACTCAACGCATCTGCTTTCGAATTCGTTCCAGGAAAGAGGTTTGGCCCCTTATCACAACAACCACCATCGCAGCCTCAGCAACCCCCATTCACGCGCCCTGAAGAGCCAGATGCTCCGCCGCCTGTGCCCCCACCAACGATCAGCCTGAACATCGGCGGATCAAAGCCTACGCCGGCACAAGCACCACCCCCAACTCGGGAGCCAGAGCCACCTCGAGCCACATCGGTCGCATCCCCGCCCGCAGCGAAGACGCAAGTGCAACATGCCAAGGCGGCGTCAGCATCGTCATCCTCCACGCCATCACGGACGCCCGGGAATGCTTCTCCTGCACCATCCTCTGCCACGCCATCGTCCAAGACTTTCACGATGGGCCGCGCAAAGACCGACACGGCTGCAGTCGCCCAGGAGGTGGTGGCTGTCGCAGATCAGGAAGTGCTCGATGATCTATTCGGAGACAGTGCGTCACTCCCCACTGTTATCCTTTTTTTTTCTCGCTAATGAGTACGTGCAACTGGGGCAGTCAAGGAGCATTTGAACATCGTCTTTATCGGACACGTTGATGCCGGGAAAAGCACGATGGGCGGGAATATTCTCTATTTGTGCGGGACGGTTGACAAGCGCACGATGGAGAAGTATGAGCGCGAGGCGAAGGAGGCCGGGAGAGAGACCTGGTACCTTTCCTGGGCGCTCGACTCGACACCTCAGGAACGGTCCAAGGGCAAGACGGTCGAAGTCGGTCGCGCCTACTTTGAAACCAACGCGCGGCGGTACACGATCCTAGATGCGCCGGGCCACAAGACTTTCGTGCCATCTATGATTTCCGGCGCCGCCCAGGCGGACGTGGCGCTCCTCGTCATCTCCGCGCGTAAGGGCGAGTTTGAGACGGGCTTCGAAAGGGGCGGCCAGACGCGCGAGCACATTATGCTCGTCAAGACCGCCGGCGTGAACAAGGTCGTCGTCGTTATAAACAAGATGGACGACCCCACGGTCAAGTGGGAGAAGCAGCGCTACGAAGAGATCAAGGAGAAGCTGACGCCTTTTGTGCGTGGCGCTGGTTTTCACGTCAAGACGGATGTGTCTTGGGTGCCCGTGTCCGCATACACCGGTGCCAATCTCAAGGAACGCGTTAACAAGTCTCTCTGTTCGTGGTGGGAGTACGTCGTCATTATTTCCCTCTCTTCTCTTCACTTCTCGATGCTGAAGCGGACATGATAAATTCGCAGTGGCCCTTCGCTCCTTGAACACCTCGACACAATGCCAATGGTCGACCGCAAGATGAAATCGCCGGTCATGATTCCGATTTCAGAAAAATACAAAGATATGGGCACGATTGCTGTTGGCAAGCTCGAGTCGGGTCACATCCGCAAGGGCGACACGCTCCTGCTCATGCCAAACAAGGACGAAGTCGAGGTCGCAGCTATCTACAATGAATTAGAAGACGAGGTGAACGTCGCCGTTTCTGGGGACAACGTGCGCATCCGCCTACGCGGTGTCGAGGACGACGATATCAGCCCCGGTTTCTTGCTCACAAGCATGCAGAAGCCGGTACATGCTGTGCGCCAATTCGAGGCGCAGCTTGCGATTCTGGACCACAAAAACATCATTTGTGCCGGCTACTCTGCCGTCTTGCACGTGCATACCCTCGCGGAGGAGGTGACGCTCTCTGTACGTCTGCGAATTGACCCCATTCGTTCGTTCTTCCCGTCCATACTGACTGTGCTGGCGGAAAAATAGGCGCTTCTGCACTACTTTGACAAGGCGACTGGTCGCAAGTCAAAGAAGCCCCCACAGTTTGCGAAGAAGGGACAGCGGATTGTTGCTTTAATAGAGACGACTGCGCCCATATGTTTAGAACGCTTTGTTGATTATCCTCAACTTGGTCGTTTCACGCTACGTGATGAAGGTACGGAGGGCCACTCTTGCCCCTTGGTTTACTCACCAATCTCTTCTTACAGGAAAAACAGTGGCTATTGGAAAGGTTCTGTCAACTACGATTGCCGTACTTTGTGCATTTCTGATATTTCGTTATCTTGTACAGGTTACGAAGCTCATTGATCCTCACGCCGACGAGCTTGCGGATGCCACCGCCAACCTCTCTGTCCACGCCTCATCCGCGGCCTAAGTGGGAGAGAAGTAGGTTACCATCTGACGAACACAGAAGAAAAAACAAATTGTTGGCTCTCGGAAAGGTGTATGGTTGTATGTATGTTTTCGGAGGAGCCTAGATGTTGTCGCATGTCGGGATCACCGACGACGTCATCACGTCTCGGATGGCGGAGGTGTTAACCGTGACATTCATTTTTGCACGGCTAGCAGGAGCATGGGCGACACTTATGACCAGGCAGGGGTAGTTTAAAAAGCCGCAGAAGATGCGAGCGCCAGAAATAATATACACGTGTTCTTGCTGGCAATTTCAGCAGCACTTGGTGGTGATCGTTTATTACATAATTTCCTCTCCTACTTACACGACCACGTGATTCCGAGCCGCGACGCGGGCCCCAAACCGCCAAACGGAGTTGCAGAACAAAGGGATCGTGGACGAGGTGTGGCCTCGTCATGGGGCTGAGTGCGGTGGCGGGTGGTAGACTGCAACTTGAAGGCCCCTCCATTCATCAAGATGGCTGCTCACTGTCCGCATGGCTTAATCACACATTCGCCGGTTGGCTGATTAGGGTTTAATTTCAGCGAATTTGGGGAAAAGGCGTCGCCGACACATAGTACAGTAGGACGACTGAACAGCACCTGTCACCTGAAATGTCTCTCGCCAAGCCCGGCCTTTCGGCGTTGCGTACACCATATTAAGTAGGTTGACCCGGCCAGGGCCGGATGATCGCAGGCAGTGCCTACCCCTGACCATTTTCTGAACTGGCACCTGCTTGACGACGGCGTTCAACAACAAGATGCAGACTGCATGGGCTCATGGCCTTCTTCAGTGCTATGCTGTCCCGGTGAAGGTTTATCTGGTGCTAAGATATCAACGTGAACCCCTATGTGACTCTCTGTGCGGTGCCTACTCTTTACCAGGGGTCACACCCTCGTACCCTTGAGTTATCAGTGACGTCCCAACCTCATGTGTGGGTCGTGGGTTCGCAGATCGTACATGTGACATATACAAGTACCTAGACATGGCTTTCACGCCGGCATAGCCATGACTATCATGCGATGTCTTTGTGTACGAACTTGAAGCCCCTTTCTGATAAAAACAAACCTCGTTTCAACTTACCGTTTGGTTGCACTAGGAAGCGAAGATCAGTCTTTGGGAGAGAAAGACTGAAAGACAAAAGGCGAAAAGCTATCGTATCGTACTTAAGTGAAGTAAGAAAAGGGTTCGCCGAGGATGCGCTGAGGATGCGTTCAGACAGCTCGGACTTCCGAGATCTGAGCGGCCCTTCCGGCCCGGTTGTTAGGCGAGCCTTGTGTCCGTGCAAAACTCATTCCTCCATGCTTTGCCTCACCTTGGGTTGCATGCCATGCATCGACACGATACGCAAAATATTCACCAATACGTGTCAACATAGTATAAAGTGATGAAGGTTAGGTGTGACCTCACTGGCTTAACTTACCAGTCTCAAGTTTCTCCCCCGTTGTACGCTCAAACCCACACCACACCACACCACACCCACACCCACACCCTACCCCTACCCCATCTTTCCAACAGTCACAAATTCGCACCAATCACATGGGGTGGGAGACTCTCCTCAACCGTGGCGACGAGCGTGTATCACAGACCCATGGCCTGCTTGCAATCTATGGGGCCAGACTCAGGCGCGACCATTTCATCTTGGTCACCGATTGCCTGCAACAGTGAGTAGACGAGACTCTTTCCATGATGATGGGTTCAAAAAAAATTCGCCTCTTTCTCTAGTGCCGAAGAACTCAGACCATATGTGTTGAGAAAACCTTTCTGGGCACGAAAACTACCAGCCACACTATATTATGGCGCGGCTGATAGAGCGTTCCAGACAGTCCAGGTTGTTTTGCATAGCACGTTACTTTGTGTGAGAGACTGATGGTATCACCCAGAACCTGCTGCCATGAGCCCAATACATCAATGCCGATTGCAGTGAACACATCCACGCTCAAGGAACAACAGTTCTAGCCAACCATCAATATGTCGATCAAGAAGTTAATAATCACCTCAAGGAAGATTGAACATCTTTGATGATGATTTAGATTATATCATAAGGACTTGAAACTACGGATAGGATTCATGTATTTTTAACGCACCCCATGACACTCACTATACCTGTACACCTATCCCCTGTCAATGTCAACTTGAACATGCAATGTCGTTTCCTAGCACCAGCCTGTTACTTAATATCGTTGTGTTGTCGTATCTGGGAACCCTGCAACCTCACCTCGTATCTACTCTACGTCCTACTGTCTTCGCTCGTCTGCAACCATGTGTTTTCCCATCTTTTGGAGACCACATTGCCCGTCGGGATCACGACGTCATCACGTCTCGGATGGCGGAGGTGTTAACCGTGACATCCCTGTTTGCACGGCTAGCAGGAGAATGGGCGACACTTATGACCAGGCAAGGGTAGTTTAAAAAATCGCAGAAGATGCGAGCGCCAGAAATAATATGCTCTACACTGGCAATTTCAGCAGCACTTGGTAGTGACTGTTTATTACGTAATATCCTCTCCTACTTACACGACCACGTGATTCCGAGCCGCGATCACCCGCGACGCGGATGACCCCAAAAGGAGTTCGTTTGGCAGTGACAAAGGATGTGGGGCCTCAACGAGGTGTGGCCTCGTTATCCTTCAATTAGGTGACGACCCCAAGGGCTTCAACCCAAGACTTGTTGACGTGTTTTTGTGCCGATTTTTTTCACAATTATTCTTTCCAAAATTGCCAGTGAGTCGCGTAGCGCACATCACGTTTTATGGCGGATCAAGAAGAGAATGCGCCGGGCGTCACGGTACCAGTGGTGGATGATCAAGTGCCAATATCAACGTCAGTGAACCCCCCACCTCTGGAGCAGGATGATCCGTCGGACCAGCCTGAGGACATTGACAATTCAGAGGGATACGAGTTTCCACAGCGAGACGCGATGATGCCACCGTCAAAGGATGATGGTCTTGTTACTGCCACAACTACCTCGGCTACGGTCCAGGGCGCGCGTCAAAGCCCGCCCTCGTTCGCGCAGAGCGAGTTCCACATGGTGCGTGTGGTTGACTATCGTCATCAACTGCACTCACGCGCGCACCACTGATCTATGTTATTTATTTATTTTGGCTGTAGATCGTCCGTCGTCAGCGCAGGGACCGTGGCGCTGACAGTCTCAAGATGAAAGTCTCGCATTCTCGCGTGCCACACTTGAACACTGAATGGGAGTTTGCGGTGATTATAATTTCATTTCTTCTCTCACGCAGCAGGAAAACATCTCTTACGTCTCGTTACGGAACTTTTTTTGGGTCAGGGATGGGGTGAGATGCGGTACCTAGATATCTCGCCGGAGGATTTGGGAGATGCAGAAGCGCGGCTTAAGGATCCAGATTCGCGCGAAGAAGTGCTCGGTCATCTTTCTGCCATGTCCGTTTCTGGAAATGACGTTTCTGGAAGCGTTTTTTACGCGTTTCCCCTGGTCGTCGCGGCTGCCGGTAAGATGGCTCCCTTCCCTAGACTTACCTCCACTGGCAAACACCCTCTCACCCTTTTGTAGGAATATACTCACCACTTTGTCTGTTGACGGCTTCGCTGCTCCTGTTTTTCTTCCGGCCGTTGCTGCTCGAGCTCGCTTCTACCGTGCGCATTAACGGATCGTACGTCATACGTTGTAAAATCCGGCCTCAAAAAGTCAAACACTTTCTTTTTCAGGAACTATGTCTACCTCTTACAATTTTCGGGGAAGATGCTTTCTCTTGTTGGGGCAGCGGCTACCCTTTTGGATGCGGTGGCTACGTCCACGGTCTCTGCAGCGACAGCAAGCGCTTATCTCAGTGCCGAGATCCACTCCATGCCCATCTCGGCGAACATGCTGACGGTCCTGTTCCTCATCGCTCTCGGAGTTCTCGCTCTCGCCGGGATTAGAGAAAGCGCATCCGCTACAGCGGCCGTATTCGTATTCCATGTACGCCGTTCCTTTCACGATTTCACGTGAACAGATCCCTGATGTACCCACGCCGCTATAGTTGATAGCAATGGCCGCACTCGCAGTCACGAGTACGGTTCACTGGGCCACCAACGATCCACATTCTGCTACTCTGAAACAGAATTGGGCGCTACGTCCTGCATCTGCGACGGAAACCGCCCGAGCGGTCTTTTACGGCGTTTGTGTAGCGTTCCTAGGTGTTACAGGTATGGCCAGCGTGACTACCATCTTGACACGGCACATTTCATATGTTGTTAGGGTTCGAATGCACGCCATCGTATATCGAGGTCATCCGTCGCAGGGATTACTCCGCAATCCTGCGAAATCTTATCATTATCTCTGCTCTCCTCAATACGGTGCTCTCCCTCCTTGCATGCGCATTGCTTCCAATTGGCACCATTGCCAATGGAACGAACGTCTTATCAGCCCTCGGTAGCCTCACAGGTGGGAAATGGCTCCGCATTTTGATATTGATTGATGCCGTATCCGTGCTTCTTGGTGGTGTTATGACCGGAACTGTCACCGCCATTCAATTGCTTGACCGCATGGCCCAGTGAGCCGCCCCTGGCTAGCGATTGGAGTTATTACTCACAGTTGCACCCGTCCTTCTCAGTGATCATATTCTTCCGCATTGGTTCAGCTTGAGGCTTCCCATAACGGGCGGCCAACACATCGCAACACTATTTTCTTCAGGATTGTCGCTCTTACTCTATGTTGGTTCGGGGATGAGTCTTTCGACCGTCTCGTACGTATTTTCTGTCGCGTTTTTATTCCAGATGATCCTCGTGAGTTGGGCCAATAAAGCTCAAAGGTGAAATTCTCTGACCTTTCTTAGTTCGCAGTATCCTCCCTTCTTCTCAAGGTGAATCGGCCCCGTCTGGCCCGTCCACCCCACTCCGGGACCTTTACTCTTCTCATGGCATTCATTGTCGTCATCGTGACATGGGTAGGCAACGTTGTACTCACGTACGCTGACTTCCTGTCTTCGTTCTAGCTCTGGCTCACCCCGTTTGCTTGCACAGCCCAATAGCGCTTGGTGTTTTTTCCGCGTCTTTCCTTGTGGTTCTTGTCGTGCTGCTCGCGATAGGTGCACAGCCCAGCATTATAAGACTTGTTCTATTCTCCTATTCTGCTAGCCCGCTTTCACGCTGGGCAATGACGCGTGGTTGGGAGCGCCGGTTCATATCGTGGTACAAGTCTCGCCGTGCTGCGCGCGTCTGTGTATGGATAAAGGATGACGACGTGCGTTTGTGAACGTGTTTTCTCTATGCTACAGTGCTTCAATTTCTCCGTTCAGATCCACGTCATGTTACAGGCACTGCTCTCTGTGGAGAAGAACATCCCAGATGCTCGGACAGTTATATTTGTTCATGCGTATCGAACCATCGGTGCCATACCAAGCGAGCTCCATCCGAACGCCCGTCTACTCGATGAAGCCTTCCCGACGATTACCGTCGAGTCAGTAGTACCTTCATATCATGTCATTCTGCGCTTTGTCTGACACGTTACAGTCTCGCGTTTGCTCCAGGCAATTTCAATCCAACGGTGAGTAACCTTTCCTGCGAGGATATAGACTCGGAGCGCTCAGCCGCTCGCTCGTGTTTGCGAACTAGCTCGTCGAGGCGACTTCTCGTGCGCTGGACGTTCCTCGCAGTCGAATGTGTGTCGTCTCACTTAGCCGCGATCATCCCTGGGAACTGGCTGGATACGGGGGAATACGAGTCATCTCTTGAGGTGACAGCTGACCGAAATTTGAAGAGGCATCACGACATTTCAAGATAATAGATGGATATCTATGACCCATATGATATAGTGCGTCTTGTTCCTCCGTGTGGATCGTCACACGCTCTCATAATCCCCGTGAATAATATTAGTACAGCGCATATTTCCAACGTTAATGCATGGATGACAAGACTTTTGGGACCGACAATTATATTTTCCTATCCAGAATGCCATCAGTGAGATGGAGTGCCCTCTGGGAATATTGGCGGCATTCTACGTGTCTTTAACGTCTTACACGATTTTAATGAAACCTTTTCTGATATCATAGATATAAATCGGTTCGCTGCTTTCCTAGAACAGCACAGTTCCAGGCGTCCCATGTAGCTACTGGTCCGATGTGACCGTTTTTCCTGAATCCGCCACCCGTCGCTGATCGTCCGTATCGCTTAATCATCTGATCCCTTGATATCGATCATCCTGGGTGTTATTTTCGTTAATGTTGGGCCTTGTGGCGGTGGGATGGCATTTATCACATTTCTGTGAAGCGACTCGACGACAACGACGATAGTGGTGACAACCTATTGATACAACGAGTAAGACATCTCCAGAAATTTTACGTACGCTTCCCAGTGGATCGGGAGACGCGGCCTAGGGAGTGAAATGTGTGCTCTCTGTTAGATTTCAAGTTATGTAGATTACACAAACGATTATTGCGCATTGGGTTTTCTGGGGAATGGAGCTATGATGCACAAGCAAATGGTCATTCGACCCTAGTATAATAGAAGGCCCTCTTCATCGGATATGTGCTGTGGAAGTTGCAGTGACAACTTGGTTCGGCAAGAGGCGGAGTATCTTGGAATTAGGATGATCTATTTATAACTAATATGTAATTCCTCGTTATAGCCAAATGAGCGCCTAGTCCCTTTGGTCATTGGTTGCTTATTAGCAAAGTTTGAAAAAGGTCACGCATGCGCAATGATACAGTGCGATGGGTACGGCAGCGACAAATTCTTATAGGATCAACGAACAACAGAAAAACATTTAGAGGGAGGGCGAGAAAAAGGAGTACAGTACACTACTAGTAGACTGTCAAGTTCACAGATGATCTTCCATGACGACGGCAGCCCATTGACACTGAACTCTATCATGTAGCCATGGGGCCAAGCCCACAATACGTTACACACTGTAAGAAAGATCAGTCAATGGCAAGGCGAACAAAATGTTCGAGAGCCTATTGCTCCTTTGGGACAGTCATCAAAAAAAGTTGCCCGGACAACACATTTGTAGCTGTAGGCGCCCGGGCTAACTCCGAGTTTGCCTTGAGACTGAGCATCTTATTTCACTCACTCTTTTTGCAAACGGGCGCAGTGTTACAGGTGATCTCTGCTCAATGCCAGCAATTTTATAATGGGTGCTTGTGAATTCTCATATCATTACAATAACCGATGCCTCACTCTCCCCAAATGAGACAGGCCTTCACAGTATGTACAGATCGGTGCTTCTGCACGTCTCTTCGGAGCAACGTTAGCAGAGCAACGTGTATCAGATCAGCCATGGGACCCTTTTCTGTGCCTATCATGTCGTTCTCGGAAATGAGCGCATTGGGACTATGCGGATGCATTTACATGTTCAACGCACTTGATTAAGGGACCATGCCAACGTTTCTCACGTTTACCGTAGCACAGCGGCCCGGGAAAATGGCAGCTCTAATGCCACGGTCTTTGCCGATCTTGTTCGGAGCCGATATCTACGTACAGTACCTGAAGGCAGTGTTGTCACACTGAGTCTGACGCGCTGACGAGTCGTCGAGTGACCCTAGGCACCGTGAGTAAAATGTTGACTGACGTTGACTAGTTGACTTTTAGTCGCACTTACTGTAAGCGTCAAGGATCCTGAGAATTGACCATAAGCGGAAACTTCCGGGGGTGAAATGAACACGTGGTGCAACGTTTTTGTTTTTGTTTGATCATCGATCATTGTTCAATTTACGTGCAAGAGGACATTGTAATTATGTCAATCATATCCTATCTACTGCGTAAATTGGTCTGATGACTTTGACTTAGTCAGTGACTTTGGCGTGACTACATTGACTTGACTATGTCAACCCACAGTTAGGTTGACTTGTACATCACTGCCTAATGGCACAGAGTAGGCTCGGGCTGGGGGGTGACCTACTCACTTTGCAGCAGTTCTTGGATTTCTTTTGTGCCTGGACGGAAATGAGAAGAGGTCCATGGATGAAAAAAGGGATCCGAAGTCGGACCGCGATACGGTGCCCAGCATCACGGCCCAGCATGACAACAAAATGCCAGAACCTCCTGAGACACGTGCCTGTGATGAAAAGAACCCATCACCGTTGCGGCGTTGCCTCCTCGCTATCGCTGCCTGCCATCTCGCAGCGGAAGGATCTACGTTCTGCTGATACTACGTGAATTCCCGGCGAATGGTGTTATCATCGATATGACACAGTGGATACTAATATTTTAGGGTCCCACTGCCACCACTCTTACCACCGACAGATGTGATACCAAAGCGCTGATGCGAGACTGGACCGCACCGTAAGACGTCCAAAGTAACTTGCGTGTTGCGCATCAATGATACTGCTTAGCTTCTACCGCCGTTCGTGACTCCGAAAGATCCGGCCTAGCCATTTTTGAGTCTCCTGATACTCAACAAGTTTCCTGCCTTCCGCAAGCATTGAGATATTGAGACCTTGAGACCTTGAGACGCTACTGAAGTAGAAGACTACGCGAGACTATCCCCCTCAAAGTAAATCAGGCAAATGTCTCGCCGATGCTCATGAGGTTTACCCTTTGGATTTTTTACTCACTATTATAGGAGATAATTGCCGCTTCTAAATCTACATCGGAGATGTGGGTTAACTGTTAACATGAAGTAGTATCCAATGGTCCCAAAAGGCCCATCGCCCTCACCTGAATCACATCCCAGTGGTTTTGGGCTCTATATCATTCCAGAAAAGCGTTACGAAACAGTCGTACACTGGCAGAACATGTCGGTCTCAGGTAATAGATTTGCTTCAAAGGGCAATGTATAAAGGGCCGAGATCGAAAAATGAAGATACTATTGGCAGCAGGGGGGAGGGGCAGCCTGAATTCAAGTTCAAAGCTATCCCACGGTCATCACCGGCCATGTGAGTAAGTTAGGCGGAGAAATCACTGGCAGCATGTCGTAAAAAGGACTGTGGAGAACAGACAACATAAATCGGGATTGTCAATCATTTTGAAGCCCATCTGATAAGCATATCACGCGCCAGGAGTGGAAAAGACGCAGGTATCAAATGTTGACAGGAAGTTGAGTTTGGTCTCACGTCCTTGAGAGACTATTCTAGCAGGGACTGAAAAAGGAGACAGACTCGGACTCCGACACATCAGAGGCGGCCAGGGCCAGCACCTATTAATAGTAAGCCGCGTGCCTGTGACTTGGACCTGTCTGAGTAGCAAGACGTAGCACACGCTGGGCCAAGCAAGCCGAGTACCTGATTATATATTCAGAGTATTCCAGACGCTGCCAGCTGAGAGTCTCCGAGATGCGACACTCCGGGCAAAGTCGGTGACCGTGACCAGTCTAAGGCACGCTGGCACTGACAGCGACGGCAACTTGGATATGGATGTCAATCTATCAACTTTTTAAATTAACGTTTCAAAACAAAAAGATGAGAAACCATGATACGGGGCTCCTGCCAGTATTAGTCACGGGTTGGCTTAGCTCAATTGGTATACGGAGGTGTGTCATCGGTGATTTCGCATCATTATGTCTGTCAACAACGATAGACCTGAATTTTGCGCGCGCTCGAGTTCCCATCCTGTAATTTCCCTCTCCACGTGTAACTTGAATATGGGAGATAAGAAGATAAAGCATTCCTAGTGGGGTTCTGTGACCAGCAACAGCTTCGACGAAAATTCATCAACATGCCGTAATAACATTGTTGGGACTTGGGAACTGTCAATGCATCAATGAATACAGTGAGGCTGTGCTTGAAACTCTATCCTCCTTCATTTTCCCACCTGTACTTCTCGCCTTGATACGCAGGAACAGAATACTCAAATCTTGATGGAAGACCGGCTCACAGCGTCCTCGCGTCATAGTATAAATCAACACGATGTGCTAGTAACGGGATGCCCCATTCCCCCCTACTAGTAGGTCTTCCAGCCATGGAAATCGTAGTAAACGGTCATCCTATCAGTGCTCGCTTGTCCATAGGTAAGCATATTCGTTTGGTCTTTATGGCGTCTCATTAATCTCATTGATGGCACCGCAGGTATGATTCTACTGGCAACCCTTCGTAGGCGTTAAGTAACTCTCCTCAAAGAAGCGTTTATTGACTCCTCGGACAGTGAATGCCTATCTTTTCGGGGCCCTAACGCAACAGTTTTTTTCTTACTGGAGAAATGGTGAGTTTAGTCAGTTGCTAGTTAAAGGGGTCGCTAGCTCACAGAAGCAGGTTTCGAGGACCCAAGACGGGTCAAGTAAGCAGAAATACTATACAGTGTCAATGATATAATCGAACTTACGTTCTTCACAGAATCTTCGTCGTTGTTCAGTTTGCCATTATTGCTTTACAAAGCGTCGCGTACGCCTTCTAATTTCCCGTTTTGATGCTCTTGAATACGAAGCCAACTGATACGAGCGCTAGGCTCTGGAAAATGGTTTGGAGTGTGTTGTAAGCTCTCAATTTCTTCTCTCTAGGAATCTAGTCTCCATGGACAAGGCTATCTACAGCATTGCCAATTACGGGCTGGCGCTTGTACCCGATGGTCCGTCCTACAGTGCAATGTCCATACAACTGTTCACCCTTTTTTTTCAGTTTGTGGATGGAAATCCCTTGTCGTGTCACTGTGTCAAAACGTTCTCATCCTATTCGCGAACCTTTTTCTCGCCGTTCGGTGAGCTGGTGCATAATCCTGTCATCCCGGCCTAACTCATTTCCTTCTTTTTCCAGCATTTACAATCTGACGAAGAGCCGTCTTCAGAGTGGAGCAGTCATTGCGTTTTCCATCCCTTCTTTCATTTTAGGCATAGCCACTACGGTGAGCACTTGGGATAAAACTGTGATGTCGTAAGAGTGCTGTAACATCAGACGCCCAACTCATACTGATATAACTTATATCAAAGGTCTTTAATCACGAGTCTATCACCTTCCACCAAAGAAAAAGTCATAGCGGTTCTCTGGAACGTATTTCGAGTTATCGCTGAGTGCCTTATCACGAGTGGGTTACTTTCCCCACTCATTGAGCATGAAACGAGCGTAATTATCCGTGTAGTATTTCTTACGCGTGCACTTTTGAAGGCCCGTAGCGGTCTCCCAAAAACCGACCATGTTGTGAATTACCTTATTCGCAGCGCTTTCCAAGTTGGATTCCTTGCCTTGCTTTGGGTCATCGCAGGATTAGCGACATGGTTTTTACTCCCGAGTACATTGGTTTATCTAATTTTCGACTTAACGGCGGGACCAATCTACACGCATGTGAGTGGCTCTTTCTTCCGGAGGCTCCTTAATACATGTTTTACGGTATATAGGTGATCTTTGACACCCTTCTATCTCGCGTCCAATTGCGCGAACACATGGCCGAAGCTAGCCACGTTGAGATCAAGTTCTCTCGAGAGGTGCGGTGTTTTCTTACATGAGCCTTTACCCCATCTGAGTGAAAGGCCATCAAGTCCCAGATAAAATCGGATACACACGGAGGACTGCGGGGGCCACCAATGCCAAAAGGATCGGGTGTCACCCATTCTATTATGATCACCCCGAACACGAGCTTAGATACGGCTGCTGCATCAGGTATGCGAATAATTATTGGACACAACGGCTCAAAAATCGATGGCGCACCCGTAGGACTGCCGGACTCTCCCTCCAAGCCCTTGTATTCACCCTGTTAAGCCATCCATGAACATAAAGAAGGTAGTACAGTACATCCAAGTGTTCTTCACGTGCTCTCTTCAAGCCGTGCTGGAGTAGGAACAGTACGGCATGTATCTGTGACGGAAATTTGACTAGTTTTCCTCTTCCCTTACTTCATTCTCACTGTAGAGTAGCTCGTCAAGGTTTAGTAGTTTGCGGGATCAGTCTGCGAGTTTATTTTAATTTGGATGTTTTGAGCAGCCGCCTTTGTGTACAAGTCAAGATCGTAGTGGAAAGTTCAGGGGTTGGGACCATATGATGTAAGGTAGTGTCTGTAGGAACAGCAGCATGTATACAGAAACCTGACGGCCAGAACTCTGTAGCCTGTCTAGTAAGCGACTAATGTACCCAAGCCATAATTAACACTGCCAGTGAGCTAGTAACAAGTTTAGTACCAGGCCGATTTCCCATTTATGCGCTAATGGTTTGATTCTCGGAACCAGTACTAATACTCCCATTCAAAACGGCACCAGTCGCAGATAACGCAGACAGATTCAATTTGGCTAGTACTGTAGGTACTGTAAATATTGCTTGCGCTGTCAGAGACAAACGGTGATTGCCGAGCCGATCCGCGTGCAGAATATTGTGTATCGTATCTCTCTTATCAATCCGGTACGTACATATAGCGTGTTAGCCCTCGCAGAGCAGGTACACAAAGCACCTGCATCGCACGACAACAGATGATCATGAATTAACTGCCCTCTGGTTCGTGATTGAACAGCAACAGGCTAACAACAAATTTGAAGTAACTTACATTATATGAGCATAGAAACAAGGGCGGCCGCCGCTACGGTAAATTCGAAGAAAAGATGGGCATACACACAGTGTGAAACGGAGTATCTTGGAGTTGGGAAAATATATTATCGTTTTGTGCCGTTTCCTGTTCTAGCTGAAGGAATTGCTCATAGTAGTCCCTTTTGGTGTTAGTAGATCGAACTATTATTAGAAAAACTCTATTTGGTGGCACACAGTGGTAAAGTGCGACAGGTACGTCAACGACAGATTTTAGGGACCAGTGAACAACGAAAGATATGCGGAATTTCTGGCAGCATGCCGAAAAAAGAGTACGGCGTGCTTCAGATTGTGAGGCTCCTGCTCGAAATGCTGACCTTGAAAGCCGCGAGATTTGAACAAAGAACTTAACGACAACTGCAGTTATGGTGGCAGCCGCTGAGCTGTACCATGTAAGCCATGGGGGTTGGAGTACTCAAAGAGGTGCCCGAATCCACAAATAGACTGTTCCGAGCCCAAACATTACCATGACAGTACCGTCATACGCCCTGTAAGAAATAAGGTCTTGGAAGGGTCCGGGTCAAATTTCCGTTCCGACGTCTAAGGGCACCTATTCCTATTTTGGACGGCCAAAAATTCTGGGGGGTCACTTGAAGTGGCCGTGCATGATGATACCACCCTCATTTCCTACTTGCAAATAACTTGAAGCACAAACCATGTTACAGGTGATCTCATACAATGTCAGCAATTTTATAACGGGTGCTTGTGAACAGTAATCATGATCGATACCCGGACTTAAAGTCAATAGTCACTCTCCAAAATGCGACAGGCTTCCGCTCTGGTATGTGCAATTCGGTGCTTCAGAGCAATGTCATGGTGCGAATAACTGACCGTGTGTGGGATTCTTTCCGGTTCTTCATAGCATCTTTGCCGGAAAGCACGGGCACCGGTGCCCATTGAAACTATAAACTCGCATTCACACATTCAACGCACCGGACCTATGCGAATATTTCTTACATTGGGAACAAGGACGAAAAGCACTGCCGGATCTCCATGGCTAAAGTTATGATGTAAGTTGGGACTCGGAACCGATATTGATTCGGATATACTGTACTGCCTAATCAGCACTGATGAAAGGGGTCAGCGAAGTCAGCCCCAACTTGGTTGAATTTCTTCTTCCGCGTTTGGACCGTGATGGGCAGAAGTCCGTGGAGATAAAATAGCCGATCTCGGTCAGTCATGCGATGCCCAGGATCACGGCCCAACACGCCTGAGACATGCCCGGAAAAGAAACCATCACCATTGCTTCCTGGCTATCACTGCCATCTTGCGGTTGAAGATTCTGCTTTCTTCTGCTATGTGGATTCTCAAAGCGTGATACCAGCACGATAAATACTTTAGGCTCTAATTCCCACTGTTCTAAAGTGCCCATACAAGACCAACTGCACTAACTTTTCTGGGGGATGATATATGCTTTTTTTTATTTTTATATCCTTTGGCGTGCACCTCCGGGTACAGAACCCTATGTAGCACTAGCTGTATCGTAACTAACATGAAGCTTGCAATGAACAATTGGTGGGACTCCCTCTGTTTTCTACTACTCCCATGGTTTTGTACCATCGTTGCGTATCGTAGTGCATTGGCTGGTGTCGAGCGCGAAGTGTGGGTGTCGCGCGGGAGGTGGAGCGGTGGGATCGGTCCGTGGTGCGTGTTGCGTGGGGTGCCGTTGTGTGATGCTTGGGGGTACGGCGACGCGCCTGACTGATTCTATTGCGCTTTCCTCGTGTCGTCCTTTTCCTTTGCGGTGTGGCTGCGCGAGTTTGGTCGCGCTATTGTGCCTACGTTACAGGGAGAGCATAATTAGTGAGACGGGTGATCGTGTCTGCCTTTCATGTTTTATCTGTGGGGGATTATCTCGCGTAGTCGCTCGTATTTAGTGTGTGGTACTCACCTTTGTGTCGAAACGGTGATGATATATGCTTACCCAGGTTTCCGTTGTTGGTTCCTACATGCGAAAGTGAGAGTTCCCCGGGCCGGTCCTTGTTGGCGGTCATCAGAGGTCTGGCCAGGGTGGACTGTTGCGCTGTACATAAGATTTGGCTTGGGCATCGCAATGAGCTCAGGAAGGAAGGGTAGATTTCAATCCAGCTTTTTAATGATCGTTGGTGGGCTATATATGCG
>QLPC01002419.1:0-11969 GCA_003314055.1 Lactifluus hygrophoroides | reverse complement strand
ACCCTAGAAGCGACGAGACCCACGAACAGACTTACAAAAGAGTCCTCACCATCTCCACCAAAGCGATCCAAGATCTTTATAGGCACACCGTGGGGACTGAGAGTAATGCCGGAGGACGAGTACCCGTCATGGAGGCAGATAGAGGACAGCCAAGCGGTGACTCACCTCCTTCCTCTCCCCAGATCCCACAGACCCACGTACAGGACCATCTTTGACCCACCAAGCCCTGGGGAAGTCCAGCGTGGAACCCCCCATCCTTACCCTTCCACACCCTCGACGTCCACCTCAGGAGTATCGTCCAGGCGCTACAGGATAATGAAGGTGCCCCCCCATCAACCAGAGAAGCAGAGGTCGGCGTCCTTAGAGCTGAGATGGCCGCCAGAAGATGGGACAACCACGGATCCTATGACAGACACCTCCCAGCCATCCGACAAAGCACAGTAGGGAATATCGAGACACTAACCCAGAATGACATTGAAAATAGGATTAGCGAATTGAGGGACGAGGTCAGAAGACGTCGAGAAGCCCAGAAAACGCCAGCTGTGTACTGGAGCGACGAAGAGTATTCACCTAAGTCACCAGAGCGGTCCCCCTCTCCTGCCCCTCTCCCTATTCCTCTGCGGATTAAAACACCGCATCCAGAACCCCCTGCCCCTACTACGGAGAACACAGTCGTCATCGACCTCTCCATGGAAGTCGAGGACGAAGACGAACCCACTACACCCCCGGCACAAGATGCCCTAAAGCTCGACACCCCGGGAACGCTCCCTCTACGTCTTAACCACACTAGGGACCATCCCCAACGCCCATTCCTGACCAACAACGTCCACAATCCCTCTTACTGCACCCGGCTCATCCCCGACTCATCAGGAGCTCTATGCCCAGCAGAGTACATAGCTCTAGACTTCACACGCAACGCCCCCCATCTCCGACTTACCATGGGAGCCGGCCACCCCATCTGGAGGACCCCTATATACGCCACCGCTGAAGCAGAACCAGGCCCGGCCCTCACAGCGCACCAACAAAGGCTCCTCGAGGGAGAACGCGGCCGCAACAGTCACCAGTACTTCGTCGATCAAGCATTGAGGATGCAGAAGGACCCCTATCTTAGGGGAGAAGTCATCTGGTTCAGAGAGGCATCGGAAGGGTACGGCTTAGCCATGGAAGAAGAAAGGTATTGGCGCCGTCAAGCCCGCATCGCTACCAACAAGGCCTCGGTAGCGCGTTCCCAAGTAGCGGTCAGGAAGGAGAGGATGAAGGATTCCCTCAACAGACTCAAGTCGACGCACGCCTACGCCAAGCTATACCCCCACCTGAAAGAAGCAGGTAGAATGAAGTTCAGGTCGGCAGAGGCGAACAACCACGCCAGGAGGATGTTCCTAGCCCGTCTCGACGCCGCAGGACGCCCCACCAAACCGCGTAAAGAGCAGCTATGGGAAATGCAGGAAGTAAGTGACCCGTCTTCCTCTTCCCCCACTTCGAGCTGGTCTCTCCACTCTTATCGCAGCGACTCGGAGCGTCGCGCCTAAGAAGGGGGTAATGTCACGGTGACTCTACATTGTATGGACTATTGTTTTCTCCCCAGACGTACTAAGACCCTCACATCCGGAGGGCTATCTTGTTACCTACATGCCGATGGACTTCTGACCCCATTCTACTATGGTACTTACTCTACGGACTCGTTATCGCTCAGTAAGGGCTCTAGGCCCTCTATCTTCGTACCCCACTTACCGGACTATGACGCACACCCCCGACTCATGACTCGAAGGCCATATGGGCCTCTGTACTATACTGGATACGGATATATGACTCGACAGATACTGGATCATGGGACAGGCCTAGGGAAGCCAGTGGAACATGCTGGAAGGGCCTTAGGAGTGCCAGTGGATGCACTGTAGGACTACTTAAGGACTTGTGACGTCTCTAGGTAGCCTTAGGTCTGTTCTCCTCGTGGATATACTTTTCTAAGTCATCCCTCTTATCGTGTGCATCCTCGCTCCTCAAGTTTATTGCTTGACCTCGCTTGGAACAGACCAAGACAAGTCAGAGGACGTATCGAGTCCTTGCTAGGCTTGTGGACACGCTTAGGACTTAGGCGTGACACCGGGCGTGCTGTTTGCACGTCTTCATTCCACTCGCCTCTCTGGCCCCCCCCCTTTCCCTCTCTTACCTCGACACAGTTTGCAAGATCTCACTATCTATTCCCCATCACGATGTTTGTTGGCTCCTCGGTTCCACTCTCGGTTTTGCAGTTTTGGTTCTCTTGTCGCCCCCTCTCATATTTCCTTTTCCCTTCATGACCATTTTCACTGAACTAAACGCGCTCAGCGCTCGGCTTTTTATTAACTTTTTCTGTCATGCTTGTTCGCTTTTGGCCACACCCACTTTCCTCTCCCACTTTCTGCTGCACTCTCATTCGTTGTTTACGCGTTTACGGCCGTACAACTTCTCACAGATCTCACCTTTCCAATGACAATGGACGGCTCTCTCAGCATCAGATTGTTAGCTCCTATCACTCACCAAACTCCGGCTCTTCTTTCCTCCTCCACAATCCCCTCAAAGCTGTCTTTAAAATAGCCTCAGGAAGCAAAGGTTATTTGCAGTCTCCTCCCCCCCTCCTATTCCCCTTGAGATGGCTGTGCTGATCAACCCCATTGTTTCAGAGGAACACCCTCCTGCCTGTCCCGTTCACATGGTTAGAACATGATCGGTGCGCCTGCTCATTGTTGCGTTAGCAATGCTTCTCCGTCTTACTAAACATTCTTGACCCATCCGCCAGGCTACTGTATATAATATTCCACTTTTTCACGTCTGTCAGGGGGCTCCATGTTATCCCATATCCTATCATGACATGCATCGCTCTCTGCCCATCACGGTACTGAATACATACCCTTGTTCAAAATGCTTCATATTTGTGACTCCTTGATCAAAACTCCCGTCGCCCACAGACAGTTTGCGACAAGGCTAGGTTGTGTATCGAGAGTGAGTGCGAAATTCCGAAGTTAGGTGCCATTACAGCAATATCCATCTTGGCAAACTATTACTCCTTTGAAAATATTATATCTACTTCGGTAAGGTTTACTTCAAGTGGCTAGATGGCCGTATTTTTGACTCAGCGATTGCTCCTACACTAGATATTACCGCACGAATGTTTCACGCCCCATGACCGCATGACCCTTTAAGCGCTTTTCTACATGTGTGACCTAATGCTTGGTTATCGCTGGACACTAGCAGTTGGTCTAGAGATACACTGCTCCCCATGGATAGGAGCAGGCCTGATAGCCCCATAAAGCAAACATCATTTGCTCATCTGCTCCTCCCCCGCCCTACCCACAACAATTGTCATCATGACTTGGCACCGCTGTCACATACTCACCATGTATGGTAGCACCACCAGCTGGCGCAATCATGAGCGGTTGGTGTGCGGAGCTAAGTAATGCAGAAATGGGGCTGCCTGGTTGCACTGCCTTCTGAAACTTGTGCTCCTGTTGTGCAAGGCTAATGCTCGTACTACTTGTGCTCGCTGTGGGTGGTTTGCTATTCCCTGATGCGGACATTGCCGGCTCACTATCGAGCTGGCACACCTGCTGCAGTCGAGCGAGATTTGCTTGTGAGATCAAAGACGAGATGTGGCGGAAATTTGGAGGCCTGTCCCACACAGGCTCCTTTCTTCGTGCTCACAATTACCTTTCTGATGAGAAGGCTTCCACAGTCGTTACCCAATGTGAGTGACAGGTTTGGAATCTCCTGGTCCTGAGCTCAATTGGTCTGATCTTGTTACTATCACCCTGGGGACTTCTTATATCTCCAACTCCACTCCTCCTAAGTGCTTAATATGCTTAATTGACTTACAAGATTAGCAAAGCTTCTTCCCTTAAAACTACATTAAAAATATTGCGCTCATGTTTCCTTATAAAATTTAGCAAGTCCTTAATATACTTAGTGACCTTACACTGCTTGGCTTGTATTGTATTCCTTATGAGCTATTGTACTTAAGTAAAACTGGTCGCTAAGCGGCTTTAATTGCCCAATAAGATCAATTAAGCACCATAAGCACCATTAAGGCTTTTCCGGTTTTCCTGATGGGTTCATGGTTGTGTATCCCTGGAGGTGTTTACCTTTGACAAGCAGTCATACAATCTTTAACTGAGTATGTTTGGAATGAAATGCATACTTGCAATACTGTAATACGAAACCAAAACTGATAAGTCCCTATCACAAACCGGGATCGCCAGGCTGGTTGATAGGCAAGCTGTGTCTTCAACACTCAACACTCTGTCAACACTCTATCGCCGAGATCTCCGGAACAGACTATTTGGCGGGTGAGACCTGCCAAAAAGGAAATCTACGAGCTGAATCGAGACAGATAGATGGTCTCCCTTTCTTCTGCCAGTGATTTCTGCCTGCGAGGCGTCTCCGCCTACATGAATCCAATACTGTACCTCTATTTCACTAACACAGAGCTTGACATCTTTGCCCTTCTCACTGGTAGTCCCTTTTCGCTTTGTCTCTTCGACGTGGACATTCCACACATTGACTCAAGTCAGAACTCTCTTTTGTGTTGCATCACCAGCCGCTCTCTGTGACGCTCCTCTGAGTCCTCTCACCCATCTCCACTTCTCAAATAAAGCATGTCTTAATCATGTCCTAATCCGTGTCACATTCGTCCACCTATATATCCGACAGTTTTTGAACACTTTTCCATACACATCTCTTAATCCGCCACAATGTAGCCAAATTACTTGTCCGCTTGACCTGTAACTAGTAGGTGCACAGAGTGTATCCTCATAGTCCTCGCCAAAATAGTTGCTGTACAGAATGAAAGAGAGGAAGTGTTCATACAAGGCATACTAATGATGCGGCAACGTAGCCTGAAGGATGATTGTAATCGTGACACCCTTCAGGACTGATGGGGAACTCCTTTAATACATATTCCATGGGACAAGAGGGAGCACAGAAAGACAGAACACTACAAACAAAATCAAAGGTCCGTTGTGGAACAGGCAAAGAGTGGCGCTTCAAAAGTTCTAGTTATGGTAAGTCAAAAGCAGCAGGCATCACGACATAAATTTATTTGTAGTTCGATTGATTCTACTTGAGTAAAATTATGAATACATAGCCCAATTGGTACTATACACTAATTTTGAAGGATCTAATCGAGCCTCATGTCTACCTGAAATCCAGATGGTGCTGGGTCTATGAAAACACTTCTGATGAATGGGTGGGATCCAGAAGATAAGCTCGCCATTTTCACCGTATATCCAGCCATCAAGGCTGATCTTTGACTTGTCCGTGAATTGGATTTTTTGGGAAACTCCTGGATTGAATTTCGACATGCAAATCGTGTTATCGTCAGACATTGAGGCGACACGATGATCATCAGACGAGAAGGCGACAGATGTAACATCTGAGATGTGTCCCTCGAAAGGGCCTGCTACTTGCTCACCCGTTGTTGCATCCCAAATCCGAATCATCTGATTGTGCAAGGCTGAAATGATGCGATGACCATTGGGCAAGAAGGCGACAGACAAGACAGATGAGGTGTGTCCCTCGAAGGGGCCTGCTACTTGCTCTCCCATTGTGGCATCCCAAATCTGAATCGTCTGATCGTCCAAGGTGTTAGGGTAGGACGTTCCCTTCTGTATGACTTGTACTTCTGTTGTTGACAGAGGCAAGTTATCGATCGGTGCTCAAGTTAAGAGCAAGAGTTCGGGTGGTTCACAAGTAGAGAAGAGGAACTGGAATGCGGGCACCCAGTAGAGGAGTTCGAGTAACAAGTCCTGTTTATTGAGAAGGACTAATCTGCAGTACAGGGCAGTATCCTACAGGTTTATATAGCTATTGGTACACTGATGTCATACGAGCGTAGTGGAGCAAGATGAGGTCATAGTGGGGCCTCTTAGTAAGAAATGGAGCGGGGTGAGTAAGAAGTGGAGTCACGACGTCATGGTGATGTAGAAGGCTGTGCGGCAAGTGGGGCAGTCATGGGGTCAAGGGGAGGGAAGGTGCACAGTCAGAAGAAAAGAAAATAAGTCTGAATACGTATCGTAACACAAGGCTGAGGCAATGCGATGACCATCGGGTGAGAAGGCGACAGACCAGACAGATTCGGTGTGTCCCTCGAAGGGGCCTGCTACTTGCTCTCCCGTCGTGGCATCCCAAATCCTAATTGTCTGATCCCAAGAGGCTGAGGCGATGCAATGACCATCGGGCGAGAAGGCGACAGACCAGACAGATTTGGTGTGTCCCTCGAAGGGGCCTGCTACTTGCTCTCCCGTTGTGGCATCCCAAACCCAAATTGTCTGACCGCGCGAGGCTGAGGCGATGCGATGACCATCGGGCAAGAAGACAACACACATAACCCCACCATCACGTGCCTGAATTTCCATCTCTAATGCTGGCCAATGCGATAATTGTCCCCGTTCTAACCATTGTGTCTGCGGAAATACACCAGCATGATGTTTCACAATGCACGAACAACTTGGCGTGAAAGGCAGAGCAGAAACATAGATATGCGGAGCACTCCTTGCAATCACCATCCCGAAATACCGCACAAATGCTGACCCATCCTGAGTCAATTCTAATAAGCTCTCCACATCGGTTTCCCTGCTCTGTTACTTTTCAGTTAGTCACTAGCACCATCGTATTCACCATCTACCCACCTTCCCATCAGACCTCATCCATTTCTTCACAGATGCTAATGCAGCTGATGTGAGGCCAACGCTGCCCTTGACGCTCAGCACCTCCAACCAAAATAAAAACTTCTTCTTTAAAAACCATTCAGCTTTCACAGCTAGATCATTCTCGAAATCCAGCTTTGCTAGATGATCGTTCCAGTAAAGGCAGGCATATGATAGAGAAGCCGGGATATGCTCTGCAATCTGAGACTCTAGATCCAGGACATCCCGGTTGGCCAGGTATGACGATCCCAATTCGCATATGTTGAATTTGAGCTTCTCCCGCATTATTCCAAGGCAGGAATGGGCCAATTCACGGTGCGAATCAGCAATATTGACAAAGAAGTCTGCATTCTTCTTATCGGTCAGGAAATTGTGAAATGATGTGTGAAGCAGAATTATGGGAAGTGTGCGATTATGTTACGGCTCACACGGGCCGGTGGCTGAGGTAAGCCCAAGGTATCAGGTGCGCGACAGATGTCTGTGACAGATATTGGTTGTGTCCCTGATCACGTGATCGTGGGAGCTGTCAGGTGTTCAGTCACGTGAACAAGTCACGTGCACTAATGGGGTAAGGAGATCACGTGCACAAGTGGCACGTGATGTAGTCACGTGTGGTAGAGTGAAGGGTGCTAAGTCGAAGACTTAGACGCTTCTTGAGTGGATAGGAGTGAGAAGATAAGATAAGATGAGCTAAGAGCGTCACACAATCAATGACTCTTTGATATTGCAGCAAGAGCAATACTCAAAGAGTAGAAGGCAGAGTGTGATTCAAGGAACAAAGTAGAACTTGAAGCTGAGGTTTTAGCCCAGCAAGAGTCCGTCTTAAATACATGAGGCTACTACACTACCTAGCCTCTTTAAGCAGTCCCAGCACCACCAAATGGTGACGCTCACAGCAACACGGTACAGCAACGTTTCACAGCAACATGGTACAGCTACGCGGTACAGCAACATAGCACAGGAACATAGTCGTACAGGTACACTCCATCGCTTGCATGTGGGAAAGTAATCCTAATTATAGTAACTGTCCTCCCAAGTGGGGGCAGGCTCCTCCGGCGGCACGAAACATAGTCTCTTTCCAAACCAAGTAATAACTACCCACGGTAGGCGGATCCTTACCGTCAACCGATAAGTCCACTCCACCTGGGTCACGTGTGCCCGTGGCATTACCCCCTCTCCCCGAGGCCTGGCCCACCAGGCACCTAGTCGTGTGTGGGGTCTGCTACCTCGTACCCCCCGGGCTCCTCGTAACTGTCGTCGTCATTAGCTGCCCATCCTAGCGCGTAGTCATACGTGGCCATGGGACAGTATCCCCCGTAATGCTTGTGCCCATCAGGCACTCTGCAACTCCATTCCGCGCAGCACCTGTGAGGGGATGTGCAGTTCTGGGCGTAATGCCCTCGATACCCGCACAGCCCACATCGCCTCGTCTGGGGGCATCTCTCCTTCCTCTTGTGTCCCCCCTTCTTTCCACAAAAGACACATACCCTTATTCCCCTAGCGACGCCTGGAGGCTGTCGGACCATTCGCGGTGTGACGTTTGAAAGATCTGTGGCACGATCACTACTTCCCTCCACGCCACCTCCTTGGTTACTGTTTCCAGGGGCTCCCCTGTCGGTGCGCACATGGTGCTGTGAATTTTGAGTGGCTCCATCAGGTGAGCCGTCGTCTCGGGTAAGGGCTCCGACAGGGCCCGGCGCTGGTACTCCAGCTCCCTCTTCAAGGGGCTGTACGTCGGCCATGGGCGTCTGCGTCCAGGGGAGCTCCAATGTGCTGGTTTCTTCGTGGTTTTGGGTGATCGGATCGGTCCACCGGAACGTGTCTGCATGCGGTGGGTTCGAGGAAAGGGGCCTAAGCCCGTGACTGGTCCGGAAGTGCGCTTCTTCCTGCCCTTGGATGCTGTGGTAGAGGTCTGAGAAGGTCGTTTGTAGGGCATCGTCATTGTATGGATGGTATGTGAAGGACATGATGCCTTTCCCTGTCCTTCCTGGCTCGGCTTTTATAACTTTTAGAGCCATAGGCTTTCTCTTGTGAAAGGCGGCCACTAATTCTGGTGCATGCACATTTTTTGCAGGCTCCCAACTGTCTTCCGCGTCACTGTAGCCTTTCCAGTGGATGAGGTATTGGAGGGCTCGTCCACGCCCATGACGTCGTGATCCCCTGACCTCTTCCACCTCGTACTCTTCCTCTCCTCCTACCAAATCAGGTGGTGGAGCTGCGTAGTTCTGTCCATGTTCTGGAGTCTCGCGATAAGGTGTGAGCAATGACGCATGGAAACTGTTGTGGATTTTCCATGTTTGGGGGATGCGTAGCTTGTACGCCACTGGTGATATCACCTCAATCACCTCCATGGGACCATATCTTTTGGGCGCAAGTTTGGCGGTCGGGTGTGACATCCTTAGATTTTTTGCTTCCAGCCAGACCCTATCCCCTTTTTGGTATGGTTTGAACTTCCGGCGTCCGCTCCTTCTGTCAAATAAGGTTTTCATCATTGATTGCGCCGCTTTTATCGCTTCTTGGGTGCAATCTCGTAATTGTTTCAGGTATCCTCTTCTTTCTTCTAGAACAGGCACCTCTCCCACGCTTTCCTTGGTGATGTGTACCTTTGGATCAAACCCTATCAAAAGCTCGTATGGTGTGAACCGAGTCGTTGAGCTAGGCCATGAGTTGTGTACGAACTGAGCCATCGGTAGCAGTTCGCTCCAGTCGTCTTGCTGATAGTTTCCATAGATTCTGAGATACTGCTCCAGCCATTGATTTGATCGCTCGGACTGCCCGTCCATTTGCGGGTGATAGGCACTGCTTATGTTTCGTTTGATTCCCAGTGCCTCGCAAAGTTTGTTGGAAAACTTTGACACGAACCGAGGGTCTCGGTCACTAATGATCTTCTTGGGCACTCCAAAATGTGGGAACACGTGTTGGGCATACAGTCTTGCCACCCCTGGTCCATCGATAGTCTTGTTGCAAGGCAAAAATATTGCAGCCTTGCTGCAGTCATGGTCTGTAATGGTAAGCACTGAGTCGAACCCATTTGACACAGGTAGGTCAGTGATTAAGTCCATTGCAATCGTTTCGAAAGGTTGCGCCCCTGGTTCGGTCGTTATTGGGAATGGGGGTGGCTTCGGCTGCGTGGTTCTAGGCTTCGTGCTTTGACAGGTGGCGCATCCTTTTACGTACTGAGTGACGAAGTTCTTCAAATTTGGCCACCAGTATTCTTGCGCCACCGCCCTAATGGTCCGTGATATTCCGGGGTGTCCCGCGGTAGGATGGTCATGCATTTCTTTGACTATCCTTTTTTGGAGTTCGGGCTCCCTGGTGATTACTAGCTTCCCTTCATGTACCCACATGTTGTTCTCCCTCGTGATGGGGTACCTTTTCTTCCATTCCTCAATGACGTGAGCGTTCTGGTTTCCTATCACGAGTTCTTCTGCGTCAAGGAGCCTTACGGCTTCCTCAAACAAGCGGTCTGGGAGCACGATGACGTCTTGGTTGTCAGTGTCCCCTTTGGTTAGTCCTGGCCATCGTGAAAGGCCGTCGGTGTTAGGGTAGGACGTTCCCTTCTGTACGACTTGTACTTCTGTGTTTTGACAGAGGCAAGGTATCGTCGGTGCTCAAGTTAAGAGCAAGAGTTCGGGTGGTTCACAAGATAAAAAGGAGGAACTGGAATGCAGGCACCCAGTAGGAGTTCGAGTTACAAGTCCTGTTTATTGAGAAGGACTAATCTGCAGTACAAGGCAGTATCCTACAGGCTTATATAGCTATTGGTACAAATGATGTCATCGGGGCATAGTCAGATAAGATGAGGTCATAGTGGGGCCTCTTAGTAAGAAGTGGAGCGAGATGAGTAAGAGTGGAGTAATGACGTCAGGATGATGTGGAAGGCTGTGCAGTAATTGGAGCAGTCATGGGGTCAAGGGGAGGGAAGGTGCACAGTCAGAAGAAAAGAAAATAAGTCCGAGTATGTATCGTAACATTATCCCCTTTTTAGGGATGATTGTCCTCAATCTTCAACAATCGTACCCTTGATTGTAGTCCTCATACGCGTCGTAAGCATACTCCCAATACTTGTCGTCCTCGGGTTGGGGATGCGGGCATTTTTGGTTACTGTATTTCTTAGCTCGGCACTCCTTGAAGTCCTCGCAGCGGTAGTGGGGGAAGCGACAGGTCTCCGCACTATGTCCCTTGCTGTCGCAAAGGTGACAGTAGGAATCCCAAATGCATACTTCCCTTGTGTGTCCAAGGCGGTGGCAGCCTTCGCAGCGATGACGGGCCTCCCAATTCTTGGGGCAGAATTTACGAGTATGTCCATGTAGGGCGCACATGGTACATACAGGGCCTTGGGGTGGCCAGTTGGGGATGAGGGGGTTAGTAGGAGTAGGATCTTGCTGGGACGTCGACGCGGCCGTGGAAGAGGATGCAGCTCGTTGGTTCTGGGCCACCTTGGTCTCGGGTTCGTCGTGATGTTTGGGGAAGCAGTTGGCATGATGGGGGTAAGGATGATAACGGAGGGGGTGTGGTAATGGTTGGGTATTTTGCAATTTGCCGACGAAGTCGGCAGCCTCTAGTCGTTGTTGAGCCTCTTGCCAGATCCTTTGCTCTTTGAAAGCTAGGTCTTGCTGACGACGGGACTCGATCATGGCTAGGGTTTCTCTGGTACAGGCATGACGAAAGCGTTCTATTTCTGCCTTGATACGTAGATCGCCTATTTCTTCAACGGCGGCGTCGATTTGTTCCTTGGCTGGCGATCCAAAATAAAGTCGTGAGAGTTCTTGGTCAGTCATGCGGGAGTGAGTGCCGTCAGGATTTGGGAGGAATAAATCTTCCCCATAGATGTGATGTCCCGGTCCTTTGGTGAGTAATATTTTTGGGTTGGGGCCGGGTTGATACTTTATATACTCGGCTACTTCTTCTTGCCAGGTATCTTCGTTCAGAATAGTGCGTTTCATAAAGTGGGGGTGTGCTGGGTTGTTATGTAACCAACCCGCCATGGGGTCGGTTTCAGGTGAGGGAGATCGGGGAGCATAGGGGACTTCTCCCTCCTCATCAGGGGATTCGGAACGGACGGGTGATGGTAGTGTGGTGAAGGGTTGAGCACGGGGGGATGGGGGAAAATTTGATACGGCGAGGCGTTTTGGGATGTATTGGTTGTTGAGGGAACCATCCTCGTTATGGCCCCTCCAGTGAGTGTCGAGTCGTTCTTCAATGCGACTAAAGTGTTTTAGTTTGGCACCTGCGGATCCCATTGCTTCTATCATAGATCCTAGCATAGTGCTGCACGAGTTGGTTAGG
>QLPC01002404.1:0-12411 GCA_003314055.1 Lactifluus hygrophoroides | reverse complement strand
GCCAGAGCGCGTTCTGATCTGCTTAGTTTGTCCGCCTCTTGTAGATTGTCGAAAGCTGGTGATGGCCGCTGTGGATAGTGTGCTGCGAGTGGACGCGTTTCGTCCTAAAGAGTAGACTGAGATAAAGAGGAAAAGAGAACTAGTCTTGAGTCTACGCGAAGACTCCTGAAGGCTAGCTTGGACTGCTGAGGAAACTGAGGCTGAGGGATCACACGAAGAGCTTGAGAAGGGCAAAATGGACACTGAGATGATTTTTCTAGAGGTAGGAAAACCGAGGCTTTATATACATAGAGACAGACAATAGATCTAGAAATGAGTAAGGGTAAGGCGATGGATAGAGACAAAGAGATGACAGGGTAAGTAAGCGCGATCGAGGGCGATCGAAGTAATCATAAAGCGATCATTTTAAGGTAAAGGCGATCTTACTAAAGGTTTGAGGCCTTTGAGGCCTTTGAGTCTTTTGAAGCTGGTGGCATAGAGTGGCTTTGATCGGAAACGCAAGTGGCATTGATCGAGTGCAGGTGGCCTTTTGTGCGCAGCCGCAGCACGTTCCTTACACCGCGGTACGTCACCGCGAAGAAATGGAAGCCGCAGCCTATCGCATCCAACACTCGGGGCTCTACGAACGTGTAAAAGCCTACCTTCCTAAACCCATCAAGCCCCGACACCTCCCGTACCACCCCTATCATCACCGCACTATCAATACCCCAGCCTTCTTCCCCACGTTGCATGAAGAATCCGATACACACGCCGCCCAAAACCAAGCAGTGTACGGTGTGCCACAAACTTGGGCACACGAGCCAGCAATGCCCGAAAAGCAAGTGGTGCGGACTTTGCGAGTCTTATGGGCACACCATGAAGAATTGCGTCGACCCCCACTATCGTTGCGAAGGCAGCCAATGCTGTATCGGGGACCACCCCTTATACCCCGCTTGTAATGGACAGGTGGTGGGAAAAGAATACAAGGACCCCACCGAAGACCTCGACTACGTCGAAGGTTACGATGTGAGTTTCTAGATGACTGGAAGTCATCCCCAAAGAAGGGGATAATGTTACGACTAAAACACGGACCAATTATTTCTTACTTCTTACGTCAAAACCCCTTACCCCATCTTATTGCTTACTCACTTACTTGACATACTCCCACCACTTCTGCTTACTGATCTGTACCATTACCAAGCATGATCACTCATCATTACTCAGCCGCTTACTCAGTCGCTTACTGATGATTACTCATTGCTTACTTCTTGATATGACTCAATGTACTTCACCCTGTATATAAGTAACCACCCATAGCCTACTTGTCTTCCCTCAGTTCAGTCCTCTTCAATAACAGGGACTTGTACCAGCGATCTCCTATCCCTCTTGAGTCTGCTCTTGAGACTCCTCTTGTGAACCACCCAAACTCCTCTCTAAACCAGAGAACCAACTTAGTGTCTGCCTCCGACTTTGACAATCGACCACAGGCCCAGTCCCAGCCTAACACGGACCCTCACCGTCAGCCAATAAGTCCACTCCACCTGGGTCACGTGTGCCCGTGGCAAAAGGATTCTGGAAGGTCAGCATCAGACAGCATTGCACGGACCTTGTCAAGAAGGGTCCGGTTCATGCGCTTGGCCACGCCGTTGTGCTGCAGTGTGTCAGGCGTTGTCGTTTCATGCTTGATGCCTTTCTCCTCCAGGTACTTCCAAACTACCCCCCCTGTATACTTGCCCCCTCCATCGGTGCGAAACACCTTGATGCGCTGACCGGTCTCGAGTTCGACTTTGGCAACGAAAGCCTTCAAGTGAGCTTGTACGTCCGACTTGCGGCGCAATCCACCGACGAATACCTTGCGAGACTTGTCGTCGACCCAGGTGATGAAGTACTCGTGGCCTTGGCGCGATTGGGTGGACATCTTACCGCAGAGATCGGAATGGACACGGCCGAGGACGGTATCGGCGCGCATTTTGGTCGACTTCGAGATCTCAGCTTGGGTTTGCTTGCCCTTGTGACAGGGTTGACAGGGCTCAGTGCATCTCGTTGCCCCCTCGATCTCCATCCCACTGACCATCCCCTTCTTGACCATGCGCAGAACGGCGTCGGTGTTAAGGTGTCCGAGCCGGCAATGCCAAGTATCAAGGTCGGCCTTCGAAGCAGCACTCCGGGCGGCGAGTAGAGTGACATTTGGAGGCGGCAAGTCGTCCCCCTCATCAGGGAAGGAGTCTGTGGTGGAGATGTGAGCTCTAGCGGCAGTGATGGTACGAGATTTCATGATATAGAGGTTGTTGCCGCTGAGATGACCTTCACAAGTAGGATGGCCACGCCACGTTGATCGATGATGCAGCAGCCCTCCCCTGCAAAGCGGACGTCAGCACCGACGCTCACGAGCTGCGAGACCGACAGAAGGTTGCCGTGAAGCTCAGGGACGAAGAGGACATCTTGCAAGATGGCATTGTTCCAGCGCCCATCAGCCTGCATGCGGATGTGAATACGCCCAACGCTGGTAGCTTGAATGGAGCTATTATCCCCCAGCATAACATTAGCAGGTGACGACAGCTTGGTGAAGCTTTGGAACCAGTGGCGCTGCGAGCACATGTGGCGAGAGGCCCCGGAGTCGATGACCCATAGCTTGCGAAGATCGGTCGCCAGCTTAGAAGTAACACGGAAGAGACGGACAGTCTCCTCATAGGCAGGCGGTTCGGCGACAGCAGGCGTTTCTGCGACAGCGACTTTTGCTGTAGCAGTGGTACTAGCGGCGGTGGTTCCTGCTTTCGGAGTGGCAGGCGTGGTTGCGGCTGCTGCTGCTTTGGCCTCCTGCTCCTTCTTGAGCTTCCAGCATTCGCTCGCGTCGTGCCCGCGGATCTTGCAATGTGAGCAATGCTTCTTGGGCTTGTCCTCTGACTTCCCTTTCCCCTTCCCCTTGCCTTTCTTAGATACCTTGGCATAGTAAGCGGTGATGCCCCCAGAGTCGCGAGCACGGCGCTGTTCATCAAGGAGCATTTGGTCCTTAATGTACTCAGAGGTAAGAACATCGGTATTTGTGGTGGCTAAGACGATTTTCAGCATTGAAAGGGAAGAAGGCATGGCGGAAATTATGGCGAAGGCAACGAGCTTGTCGGGCATAGTGACGCCGAGGGCAGTGATAGTGCGCGCGGTGTGGATTAAGGTATTGATTTGCGGTTCAAGGGGTTCGGTATCCGAAAAGGGTTACCTTGAATACCTCTTCCAAAAGGTGCATGACGCGTTGTTCACCTTTTCCTTCGTATCGCCCAATCAGCTTATCCCAGCACTCCTTAGCGGTAGCAGTTTCCATGATGGAGTTGAGGGGCTCGTCTTTCAGCGTCAAGGATATCTGCGTGGATGCCTCGTCGTCTTTGATGAGCCACTCAGCATGGGCAGCTGGATCAGCAGCGGGGTCTGGCATGGGAAGTGCGCCAGTGGTGACAGTTAGGAGGTCACAAAGCTTTAGAACCTTCTGGACCCAGAATTTCCATGCTGTGAAGTTGCTACCATCCTGCTCTAGGGACGGAATGTTGTAGAGACGAGGGTGTGGCTTAGGTGTAGGTGTGGCGGCTGAGGTCGTGGTTGTAGACGAGGTTGAGGTCGCGGCCCCTGTGGAAGGGGCATTTCCTCCCGGGGGAGGGAATGAAGCCAATGTCTGTGCTTGAGAGCTCATAATGTGTGCGCACGGAAATGTAGAGAGTCAAGTGAGTCTATCTGGTTACAGAGAACCAGGTCTCATAATCTGTGAGATGGATATCTCAGCCTTCGAACAGAAAAGACTCGACATTTGTGTATCTACCTGTGAGACGGATATCTGTAGATACTGAGTCAATAAGAGTGAACTAAAAAGTGAACGCGGAAAGGTAACTGACCTCAGCCTTCGAACAGAAAAGACTGAGGATCGTAAGTATGAACTACCGTGCTTTAAGTAGGTACGAAAGAGTCCTGTATCGAAGGGAAAACAAATTTCTCTGAAACTGATCTGAGACGCGTATAATTGTAGGTGTTATCGTAAATTGTAACATAGGAGTTGAAACGTCCATAATCGAGACTGATAACGAACTGCTATAGATAAGCTAAAGTAAATTAGATCAATTAATAAAGTCAGAATCACATTCAGGGCCACAGTACCGGGCTACACCCAATATGGCGGCAGTTTGCCACGCTGGCGCCGCGTTTGCGGCTGCACCTCCAACACTTCCCTCATCTGATAGATAGTTTTACAAAGTGGAACGCAGAGAATAGCGGAAAGGATGTCGTAGAAGGGATTGGGGAGGCGCTACATAAGCTGAATAAATTAAGTCAGCATGAAGCTCAGACGATCGCGGCACAAACCCTCCAAGCCGTATATGGTCTTATGCAAAATGTGAAGGTTGTTGGGAAAGGCAAGCAAATCACACTTTGTCGCTCATTTGGGGTCTCCTGATGTCTGTCTCGTTAGATTGCAATGCATCTACGGACACTGCTCGGGAGACACTAAGTATGTCTGGCTGGCCTCAGGAAATCATGAGAACTATATCTGACCGGGTACCAGGGATCGCCCAACAAATTTCGATCGACATCAACAATTCGAAACGTTTGTTCTTTCCTGGTGAAGGCTACTGCTGACTCTTGATGCTGAGGCTTTACCAAAGGTGACCAGTTGGAGCAAGACATTCAGCGCTGGTTGTCTCCCCCGGATTCATGGGAGAATCACAACACTGCGTCGAAATCTCACCATCCAGGAACCGCAGCGTGGTTCATCCAAGGTGATGCTTTCGCTGAATGGAAGTCATCCGGTTCCTTGTTGTAGATCCATGGAAGACATCGGTGTTTTATAATTTTATTCTCTCATGAAGACTGATGTATTTTATAGCAGGCTCAGGAAAGAGTGTCCTTTGGTACGCCACCTTCCTCATACGATCCAATTATAGAGACTCACCTATCTGCAAGCTCTAAGATCATTGAAGACATCAACCGCATGCACGAGGCTGGATCAGCATCATTCGCTTTCTATTATTTCGATTTTAGGGACAAGAAGAAAAACGACCTCCGCAGCTTGCTCTCTTCACTTCTTTGCCAACTCTATTATCAGTCCGACTCATACGCCAAGATCTTTTCCGATTTCTATTCAGCACACCGTTGTGGTTCCCAAACTCCTAGTGACGCCGCACTTACACAATGTCTAAAGGAGATGCTGAATTTCCCGGGACATGCACCAATCTACATTATTGTAGATGGGATTGACGAATGTCCCAAATACTCTGCCAGTGGCACTCTGTACCCTTGTGAAGATGTCCTAAATTTCGTGGAGGAGCTCGTTGGTTTACAGCTTTTGAATCTCCGTATCTGCATCACCACATGTAAGGCGCTAGCGTAGCAGGTGTTTGACGATGATCGCTGATATTTGAAGTGCAGGTTCCAATTCGTTTCATCCCAGTTGCACGTCCTTCACGGCTGTCCCCTTCAGCATATCCCATGCGTTCTTGAAGAATTTCCGGCAACGCTCAACTCAGTCAACTGGACATATGAGCGTACGCTACAGGATATTCCTGACAGCATGTGGGAATGTGCCCACCTTCTTCTACAATGCGTTATGGTGTCCTTCCGCCCCCTTCTCGTTGAGGAACTCGCAGAGTTTCTCTCATTTGATGTCAGTGAAAGGCCACTTCCCAAATTGCAATCGTGCTGTCGCACAGAAGAGCCAGAATATGCATTGCTATCCACGTGCCCTGGATTGCTCACTGTCATCAAAATGAATGGTTCGAGGGTGATTCAATTTTCCCATTCCTCGATCAAGGATTTTTTGCTATCTCCGCGCCTCGCCGTGGCAGGAGACCGAAGCTCCCGTTACCGTCACAAAGTATTGTCTGAGCATCCTACTATCCCTGGATGGCAAAGTCAGCGAAGAGAACCTCGGTCATTTCCGCCTCGCTGACTATGCTGCCCGACATTGGATGGATCATGCCAAGTTTGACAATGTACCACGACAAATAGAAGACCCTGTTAGACGTCTCCTTAACCCAAGCGCGCCTCATTTCAGACACTGGATGTCAATACTTGGTGCAGATGGGTGTCTGTCACCGCATCGACGCCCGAAAAGCTCATCAGAAACAGGGAGATCCACCTTACATTATGCGGCTATGTATAACCTGGTTAACGTCACGGAATTCCTGGCCGACTTATCCTGGCAAGACATAAATGTCGTTGGCAGCTCCCACAAGGAAACGGCATTAACAGTAGCATCGGAAATGGGACATACAGATATCGTACGGACATTGGTTTCCCGTGGTGCGGACGCAAATCTCCAGGATCATAGCCAAAGGACTGCGCTGCATTGGGCTTCCCAAGAAGGACATGTTGACGTCGCTCGGCTCCTTCTCGAGCATGGCGGAGCTGTGAAGACTATGGATGATAGAGGGCAGACCGCATTACATGTTGCATCGGGAGAAGGGCATATGGAGATCGCACGGCTCCTTCTTGAACACGGCGCAGATGCGAACGCCTCGGACAAGTGCAAACGGACCCCATTACATATCGCATCGTCCAGAGCACACCTCGAAATTGTCCGACTCCTTCTTAATCACGGCGCAAATGCGAATGCCCGGGACGAGAACAATTCAAGCCCATTGCATCTAGCATCAGAGGAAGGATATCTCGACATTGCCCAACTTCTTCTCGAGCACGGTGCCGATGCGCATGCCCAGGGTCGGTGGAAGCGTACTCCGTTATATTCGGCATCACGAGAGGGACATTACGAAGTTGTCCGGCTCCTTCTAGATCGTGATGCAGATCCGAAAGCCAGGAATGAGGATAACTGGAGTCCTTTGCATGCGGCATCAGAACATGGGCATCCCGAGATTGCTCAGCTTCTTCTTGAGCGTGGTGCAGATCTGCATGCCCAGGGCCAGTGGAAGCGGACTCCATTGTATTTAGCATCGATCGGTGGAAGTCGCGAAGTTGCTCAGTTCCTTCTTGATCATGGTGCAGATGCGAATGCCCAGGATGAGAATAAGTGGAGGCCATTGCATGCAGCATCAGAGAGAGGACATCTCGGAGTTGCTCAGCTTCTTCTTGAGCGTGGTGCAGATGTCAATACCCAGGGCTGGCAAAAGCGGACACCTTTACATTTAACATCCAACAAAGGTCATCTTGAATTTGCTCAACTGCTTCTTCAGCACGGGGCCCTTGCCAATGCCAGGGACGATATTGGTAAGACGCCATGTGATCTGGCATCTGAAGCAAACAATCTTGAGATTGTGAAGCTCCTTTCGTAACACCGAATGCTATGTATGTACATTTACGAATATTGGGCATATGCCATTGTACAATATATCACAACAGCACCGCAGGGAATACTCTTACCCTCTACCCCTGTTCATGAGGATTGCCACTTGACCAATGGCCCGGTGTCTCGGATGAGGAAATGATTTGTTCCATAAAGTATTGATGGATGGATATAATATCATAAAATTTCGATGATGGTAAAATTCGGTACAACTCAGGGTATCTACACAACTTAAGTGGACCCGGACACACTACGGTGGGATAGTATCGTGTCAGCGGGGTCTAACCAATCCTATATGAGAATGACAGGTACTCATGGTATCTCGTTTAAGGTACAGTATGTACAGTACAACAAATGTTTGATACCTTCATAATGAAAAGTTCACTGATATGAGCGACAGGCCAAGGTGGGCAATGAAACTATCTTGGATAATATAGACCACTTCCTTCTAGTTTCCGGTCCTCTATCAGTCAGTCGACTGACACGGAGCGTTCCGAGTCACTGTCACAATGTCACCGGCAGGAACCGAGGGGATGGCAGATTTTATAATAACCACCTACTGGCAGATGCCCGAAGCCTCGGATTTCATCCATAATTCAGACCTTTTGTGTGTATGTGCGAGCAGTGCGTTGATTGATTGAGAAGGATGATTTTTTAAGTTGTAATCAGCAGAGCCGCATAGCCTCAATTGTCAACTCCGTCCCCGTCTGCACCGTGCATAGTGCCTGCACATGATACCGGTGGCGCGATGCCAGACTACAGCCACTGTGCGTGGAGAAGGCCTGAAAATATCTCATCCTTGCCCGCACTCGTGATCACGGAAGTCCAGATGGCAAAGAACCACTCACACACTCACACACCCTCCAATCTTTAGCAATGGACAGTCACCGTCATAACCATAGATTACATCACAAATGACACATGGAGCTGCTCAGACCCCTTTCTTCGACATAAGTCCTTTAGTACCGTCAAGCATAAAAATAGGTAAAGGTCACCAAAGGTTATTTATTTGCAAAGCAATTGGACTGGACCGCACATTGCACTGAAGTTGATATTTGTACACGTACAGAAACGTACCCAGTAAGGAGAGAGTATGATGAGCCATTGTATTCTAACACGTGCAATCTCTTGCCGCGACATATTAAGTTCCCATCTCCAATGGGATCGTGGAAACCGACCAATAAGCCTCAGCCAGAGTGCGAAAGGCGATAAAGTGTCGGAGAGCGAGCTGTCGGAAGTCTGGGGTTTCCATACCCTCGCTCAGACAACAGTTATTGGATGCCACGACGCATCTACTGACCACTGTAGGGGAGAGCGGATATTGTGCTGTAGCAACAGCTTCGCTCAGCTCTCGAGTGACTGGGACTAAGTAGAAGATGGGTCGAGTTCCGATCATCGTGATGCATGGAATCGCCATAGAGTTAAGCTCAGGTCGACCTAATCGTGATCGGGTACGATTATTGCACTGAAACGTCGCGACGGCTGCCGCGATCACCTGTGGCTCGGGGTCGCAAGTACTGACGGTGGTTTTGTCCTCTATGACCACCAGAAGGATGGTTGACGAACCCAGAACAAGGGTAATGTCCGTCTGCGCTGATCGGTTTGGATCCCCACAAATCAGAAGCGGAATGCGGTAACGAGATCGGAGAAGGAGGCCACGCCTTTCATATCCGAGCACACGCAAGATCTCCCTCGTGAAGTCATCGATAGCCGCCTCTTGCCCTGCATTCGCCCTTGACGCCAGATCTAAGTGCTGCAGGAGACGGTACGTGTCATCAGAGAGCCCCTGTGTATTGAGAGTACCAGAGACTAGATGAGGGTCGAGTGCGCTGAGGCCTGTGACTATTGGGAGAGGCATGCCGTAGAATGTATTTGGGGATTGGGAAGAAACTCTGATGTCATAAGCGAGCAGGTCATTCATGGTCCAATCGCTGCCGGACTTTGCAGGTCGGATGAGGTTTGCCATGATCAAGCGTGTAGTTGATCCGTCGATCCGAAATCGATCCTTAGAGACCTGGGCAGCCACAGAGACAGTCGGAGTTCTAGTCGGACTAACTTAATAGTTCCACTCGTCTTTCCCTAATCTTATCCTATTTCATCGTTTCCATCATGATCAGCCACCTTCGACTGCTACCTTCGACTGCTCGTTCTGCGATCAATTCCTTCTTCCCTCACTCTTCTTTTCCAGTGCCTTTGGGACTATCCGTTCATAAAATACCCACGCATACGGCCCGTGATTTCTCTGATTCCCACTGGCGAACAAGCAAACCGCGCACATTTCGAACCTACTGTCTGTATGACGCCATCATTGTGGTCCACGTGTCGCCGTTGCCCACCACGTTCGGTATCCTGGTCGTTTCTTGCAGTGAGTGAGGCACCCGTCGTCCCGGACGGGCCACTGCACATACACGTGTGGGAGCAGGCCAATGTCACGGTGGAGAGCGGTTGCGAGGCAGCACTGCTGGCAACTCGTGGTGTATGAATCATGAGATAAGCACGGTTGCTGGAGATCCTCTGACCGCATGAAGAAGGTACAAACGCGCTCGTGCTTGTTACCGTGATCATACCTGGTAACGGGTGGACGAGCTCGTCTGAGTCGGTACTGGGCCATAAGCTGGCCTAGGGTCGTAGGTGGGAAGTGAGGGAATTCGATTTGACTTGCTCATCATGGTTCATCCTTTCTACAACGCAGTTGCTTATTTGACTCAAGGTATGAATGGCGACCATTAAGTTAGCACAGGGCGATCGTAGTGAGACAACAAGCATGCAAGGTATAAAACAATTAAACAAAACGAGGGGCATATGTAGGAGTAGCAGATAATATTTAGACAATTCCAAGGACGAAGAGGACAGAGCAGAGACCGCGGCCAATCCAACACCGCTTAATGCACTGGCAGCTAGTGACCATTATCAAATACGGTAGTGGACAGTCACAGGGTGACCAAAGTTCTGACGCGCGGTAATGAACGGCTGTACAGCCTCCGTCTCATCTGTCCGATACAGAAAGTAGAGACCATGTAGTGCGGGAAAAATCTCTGTAACCATTGTCTCACTCAATTCTCCCAACCCAGATGCGACGAACGGTTGCAGACTCGGAGTGGATGTATGCAGGGCGCGAACTGAGGTATGCAGACGGAAAAGGTCCAGCCATTGTGTGATGTCCACATGGGTTTTCCGAATCGAATCCGGATAATAATCCGTTCCCATGATAGAGAGCTTTTGAATACTTGAAACGAGAGATAAGAACTGGGTGCATATCTGCTCCGCAAACGAGAGTTGCCAATCTAGATCTCGGCATGAGGCCCCCAACTTCAGGAATCCGGAAGAAATTAGCTCATTTGGTGGTTGAAAAGTGACATTGACACTGTGCTTGTTAAAGGAAAGCGTCTCCTCAAGGAACGACTTGAGCATCCATCCGTGACCAATGAACCTGGTGAGTTGGGGGAGGTCCAAAGTTAACTGGTTGAAGAATGTGATGGAGACGCGTTGTAGTACAGGGGCGTCGATTCGGGAAATAAGGTCCTCCAAGTACTCACTGGCACCTCGGAAGAGGAGCTGGCTGAGAGTAGGGAGGACAATACGTGTCGAAGGTGGAGGTGGGCTACTTGAATTGGGGCGGGAAGCCGGAGATTCGAATTTGATGTGAAGAATCTCGAGCCTGGTCAATGCGGACAGGCATCTGGCCATCGCGTCGGGTGAAATGTAGCCGATATTCGGTATATGCCAAAGGTAGAGAGCAGAAAGGTTGCTGGCAGACAAAAGAAGCTTAGGTAGTGCCGGAAATGAAATGCCTTCTAATAAGACTGTTCCAAGAAGTGGGGCAGATCCGCCCAAGAACGAGTCGGGCAGCGCGGGTGCAGCCTTAATGGAATGAAGCCTAACAGCTTCCAATATCGGAAATGGCTTCAACATTGCCGTAGATAATCGCTCAACTAAAGAGCTTGTCAGACGGGGGAGCGAAATCTTGCATACGCGGTCACTGTGCTTGAGTGCGGCAATGACATTATCTGCACCGCTGGAAGAATACGACGATAATTCGATGGGTAAGGGTGGCCATATGTCCAATTTCTCCCTGGCAGGTGTTTGGGATGTGCAGTGAAGGCGCAGTTTGACTGTTTGAGGCGGAGTGGGGATGACAATACGACTCGCCGCCAACTTTGGCATACGTGTATCAGCCTAAACCAAGCACTCGCCCAAACCCCCAGATCGCCCACAGCGGCTGCTTGGGCTTGACAGACATCGAAGATCTCTAGGAAAATATCATCGGGAAGCGATCGGATTGTCACACGGGGAAGCCGGCCGCGGCCTGCACGAAACGACTTAATCGTTCTCAATCTAGGTGCATTGAGTAAAGACCTACCCCGTCTTTGTTGAATGCCTGATTCCTTCCCATAACCTACGACGCGCCTTTCCGTCTTCCGAGTGGTAGAAGGGCCGTCTATCGGGGTGCTAGTACTGCTCGCTTGGGATGCCAGTGGCCGCACTGAATGGCTGACGGGCTTTCGAGTGCGCCTATAGACAACGACATTGAGCAAACTGTTATAACGGAAATGTGAGCTTTCAACCCACTTATGAGAGCTCATTGAGCAGTACAGTAATATGATCTTAGTGGTGACAATTTGATGGAGTATATATGCGACTCGGAGGCTGTGTATCATGCCGGGGAGTCGACACATGCCACAGCCCTACGTTACTGTAAGTATCACCGGTTACAGCCTCATTATTTTGCGCCACAGCCCTATCATGATCCACAGCATGCCACAGCCCTATCACAGCCCTATCACTTTTGACGTAGATTACTCCTTAATAATAATGGAAATTAAACTCGGAGCATTTCGATGCGGTACGCTATCCATACCTCGGTGATTTCCTTCTCCCGTACCGGTACCCTAACAGACCTTGCTTATTCCCATCTATCGACCCTGCGCATTCTCCACACACCACGCACGCACTGACCAATGATTGAGTCAGCAAAGGCAGGTCTCTAGTCAAACGTCAGTGTCAATTCAGCATTCGTCACGCCAGACAAGGAACATTCAACCTCAAGCCGATGCGGTGCTCACCAAAGTTGGAGCAGAGGAACATCAATTTGATAAACGAGTTCCCGGTCGTAACAAGGAAACTGCGCACTTTCCGAACCCAGCCGATCTGCACTATCG
>QLPC01002392.1:0-15093 GCA_003314055.1 Lactifluus hygrophoroides | reverse complement strand
TTAAAAAAAAAAATGCATTAAAAAGCGTAAAAAATAACATAAAAATAAAAATAAAAAGCCTTACAGACAAAATTTGCAGAACCTTTCACCATTAATGAGCTTGAAGAAGGAATGAGTGTCCCCAGCTGTTCGACCTTGCTTTGATCCTACACGACATTCCACCTGTCTCTGATGATGACTGGGAGTGGTGGGAAGTGGGTTTGCACCAGGTGAGTCCCCCTGAGATTCTCTGTCTAATGCAAGCTCAAAGTCCTCAGTCAAAGCAGGGCCTGGGCTAAAGACAGGAGCATTTATCTGAATATTATTAATAAATTATTTATAAATTAATAAAAAAGCGTACTTACCTGGGCAGAAGAGCCAGAGACAACAAAGGGATCCTCCCCTACAGTACCAGTTGCTTGTGGAGTTACAGGAGCCTGAGCCTGAGAACCAGTTGGGGCAGCACCAGGAGTACTGTGAAGAGCAAAGTGCACATGTGGTGCAACAGCTGCCGGAGTAGCAGGCCCAGGTGTGACAGCTTAACCTACTGTAAGTCATAGAGTAGTATATAATTCAGAAAATTACCTGAAATTCGAAAAGTTGTCTGAAGAGCTCCCCCCGGCAAGATAACATCTTGTGTCACGCTAACCGTGACGTGACCCAACAGGAAACGGGCGTAACCCCGTGACCGAGATCGTTCCAGTCTGTTCTCACATATTCCAAAGTATTCCGTCTCGTCCATGTCCTTCCACGATGTTCTGACATATACTGGTAGCTTCCATAGGCCATGTATATAAGCCTAACGTATCTCATTGAACAAGCCTTAAGCTTGTTCTCCTGTGAATCTATCGGGTTTCAGTGAACTTGCTCCTAGAACAGCTTGACCCTCTGGTAGACAAAGGGGTCTCTTATCTCAAAGACACTAGGCTTGTAAAGAAGCCAGGCTCTTACTCGAACGAACCCCGACACGCATCACCCGAGGCGTGACACTAGAACAAGCTTACTCGAAACGACACCCGACCGATCTAGTCAGACACCACGATGACGTCGACTAGCCGCGACTGGCGCATTATCCGCCTCGAACAAAGACGACCAACAGAGGCGCAACTCGCAGAGTTGGCCCTGCCATTCGAAATCACACCCGAAGTAGAAAACAATGTGCCAGAGCAGTTTCTACGTGAAAACCAACGAGATGCGTTCATCATCGCATACATGACTCCCGACGCCGACAACTCCCCGTGGCAAGGGTACTTCTGTAATTACAAGGGTGCCAAGCTTGCCGTGTCAAACCTGTTTGGCGTATGGTTCGAAATCCGTCGACGGAACAACAAGTGGGAAGCCCATCGGGTTCTCCGCGCATCGTTCCATGCCAAGCATACACCGCTGAAAGGCATCGACCTTGAGAAGCTCTCTGTGACTGGAGAACCCCTCCCCACCTCACGGGCCCCAACTCGACCAGGAAGTCGCGCAGAGAACATCGAGATCGTCGAACCCGTCGAAGAAAAACAAATCCGTCTTGAAGGAATTCCGCCTGACCGCTTTGACGGCGACCGACGAAAAACAATTCGCTTTCTGACACAATTCAAAAGATATATGTTGATGAACAGGAGCGCCAGTATCGCCTGCGACCCGTATAAACGCGCGGTGTTCTTCCTCAGCCTCGTTGAAGGCCCGAAAGTCGAAGGGTGGACCGAACGAAACTATGCCTGGCTCGACGATGTTGAACGCGGCAACGAGCTCACTCCATTCGGGATGACAGTTTGGGACGTCCTTGAAGGCGACTTCAAACGATCGTTCACCGATTACGCGGCCCATGAGCAAGCCTTGGAAGACCTGTGAAAACTGCGAATGGAAGGAGGAGCGGTAGACGAATACATAGCCAAATTTCAACTCCTTGCTCACCGAGCCGGGATCGACGTTAACGACCCCATGGCTATGACCCTTTTCGCTCAAGGACTCCCAGCCCAACTTGCCGATGCCTGTATCGATCGAGAGAGCCCCGAATCCTTTGACCAATGGAGCCACGCAGCCCAAACACAGAACAAGAACTACCTGCAGAAGCAGGCGATAAAGAAGGGGAGGAACGCCCTACACCCGAATCCAACCCCACGAAACCCCCAAGGGTTTTTCTGGCGCCGCCAGAATCAAGCGGGGAATGCCGGGAACGCGGCACGACCACGACTCCCACCGCGTGACCCGAACGCAATGGACACGAGCGCCGGAGCTGCCCGAAAGGCAGTTACTGAAGCGGAGAAAGAAAAACACCGCAAAGAAGGAAGGTGCTACGAATGTTCCCGTCAAGGTCACGTGGCGCGGAACTGCCCCGATCGGAAGCCGCAAATCAAGGCAGCCGATTCCCACGTTACCTCGGACGCGCCCGAAACGCCTCAGAAGATTCCCACGCCGCCCCAAAGCGTACAAGGGTTAGCCTCTTCCCTCTTGGCTCTGTCAGAAGAAGACAGAGAAGAATTCGTAAAGTGTATGAGGGCACAAAATGAAGAAATGGGTTTTCAGGACGCCTGAGTGCTATAGCTCTCATTCGGGCGTGTAGTTCTAACACAGTATATGTCTCAAAGAATCGATCAATACGAGTGGATTTGATATGCTATGTTGGAGACGAATGAGCTATGACGACGGCGCTATTTGACACAGGCGCCACGGAAAACTTCATCCATCCGAGGACTCTCGAAGTGTACAATATAACACCACGAAAGCTCTCGCAACCACGAAAAGTGACCAACGTTGATGGGACAGTCAATGCAGCAGGAACAGTAACAGAAGGGGCCATCATCACACTCACACATCAGGGACAGACCCAGAACCACGTCTTCTTGGTTGCCGATATAGGAGAGGACAACTTCATCTTAGGGTACCCCTTTGGCGAAAGCGTACAACCAAAAATCGACTGGGAGAAGGGACAAATCGGTGGTCCAGTATGGATGCACCAGGACCACCTGCGGCTCCCGGCAAAAATCAAAGTGTCCCAAGATGAACAACTATTCTATCTCCCGATTAAACGTACTACCACTGTCGCACAACAATTGGCCGAAAAGGCGACAGATAAAACTAAACGACACTGGACCGACTTAGTCCCCAAAGTGTATCACCCCTATGGCAAAGTGTTTGAAGAAGAAGCGTCGGAGAGATTCCCCGGAAAAAGACGATGGGACCATGCCATAGAGCTCAAACCCGACGCCCCCTCGTCTCTAAACTGCCGTATCTACCCTTTGTCCCCAAAGGAACTCGATGCACAAAAGGAATTCCTTGCCTCTAATCGACGACTGAAGAGGATCCGCCGCTCCAAATCACCATATGCAGCGGGTTTCTTCTTTGTAAAAAAGAAAGACGGCAAATACAGACCGGTCCAAGACTATCGCCCGCTCAATAAATGGACCATCCCTAACAAATATCCCCTCCCGTTGATCACTGACCTTGTCCAAGAACTATCGGGCAAAGAACTGTTTACCAAGTTCGATGTACGATGGGGCTACAATAACATCCGTATCCGAGAAGGAGACGAATGGAAGGCCGCATTCAAGACGAGTGAAGGACTCTTCGAACCGACTGTGATGTTCTTCGGGCTCACGAACTCACCAGCAACCTTCCAAACAATGATGGACGACATCTTCCAAGAAGAAATCGCCCAAGGGTGGCTCAAGATATACATGGACGATATGGTCATCGCCACAAGGAATGATGCCAAAGAACACGAGGCCAAGGTGATGAAGGTACTGCAGAAACTGCAAGAACACGATCTCTACCTAAAACCAGAGAAATGCTCCTTCAGTCAAAAAGAGATTGAATACCTTGGGATGATTATCGGAGGAGGACACGTCAAGATGGATCCAGTCAAGGTAGAAGGCGTCCGGAACTGGGCAGAACCAACCACCTTGAAAGAACTAAGGGGTTTTCTTGGATTCTGCAATTTCTACCGCGCCTTCATCTCGAAGTATTCTGACTTAGCGCGACCATTAAACGACCTGACAAGAAAAGGACATCAATGGCACTGGGGTCAGCCCCAACAGGACGCCTTCGACGCCTTGAAGGAAGCATGTACAACTTACCCAGTCCTACGAATGCCTGACTGGAGAAAGCCGTTTATCCTAGAGACTGACGCCTCCGGATATGCAATCGCAGCAGTTATTGGCCAAGAGTTCAGCGATGGACTACACCCAATCGCATTCTACTCTCGCAGTCTGGTAGAAGCAGAACATCGCTATGACATCCACGACCTCGAACTCCTAGCGATCGTTTTCGGCTTTAAACAAGGACGCGCCCTCTTTCTCGGCGCCCGCCACCCTATCGATGTCCGTACAGACCACAAAAACCTGGAATACTTCAAAGTCCCACAGAAGGTGACCAGCCGTCAGGCCCGCTGGTTCACCTTCCTACAAGACTTTGATTTCAAGATCTCCCACATCCCCGGTCACACCAACACCCTCCCTAACCTCCTCTCCCGTCGCTCAGACCTTAACAAGGGGGTGATAGAGAACGAAGAACCCCGCATACTACTCCCTCCCTCTCTTTTTTCCTCTCAGCCGACCACCCCCCTCCGTTCCCTCCTGTCAAAAACCTATGTGCCCGACGATCCAGTCAAACGTCGAGCCCTACTACAACGTATACACGATACACCCCCAGGGGGCCACCCAGGGATTGCCAACACCTGGGACCTGGTGCGGCAGCGATACGAAGGCCCCAGACTTAGAGAGTTCACGGAGCAGTACGTCAAGGGATGCGCCATCTGTCAAGAATCAAAGAGCCACCCTATACCCAAAGCACCACTCCAAAGATTTGACACTGATGTCACCGCCAGACCCTTCCAATTTATCTCGATGGACTTGATAACCGACTTACCACCGATTGAGGGGTATGACGCTATACTCACCATAGTCGACCAAGGATGCTCCAAAGCGGCTAGATTCCTCCCCTGCACTAAAGAGATTGACGGACCAGGCGTTGCCAAGTTATACCTTCAAAACGTCGTCCCCTGGTTCGGAATGCCGAAAAGAATTATCTCCGACCGAGACCCACGTTTCACGTCAGGGTTCTCAAAAGAAATGGCAAAAGGGCTAGGGATCCAACAAAATCTATCCACAGCCTTCCATCCGAGAACTGACAGACAAACAGAATGCATGAACGCATGGTTGGAACAGTATCTCCAACCCTGGACGTCTACCCAACCAACGATCTGGGCCCAGATGCTCCCCATCGCCAAGTTTGCCCACAACTCGTGGAGACACGACGTAACGAACACCACACCACACGAACTCCTCATGGGCTTCAACCCCCAAGTACATATCGAGGAAATCAACGACCAAGTCCCCGCAGCGAAAGAACGTATGGAACAAATGAGGGAGGCACGACGCAATGCACAGGAACGCCTAGAACACGCGCACCGGTCACGAGGTAAACAGCCTAGGGTGTTCCAAGAAGGGACGGAAGTATGGCTGGAGACAACCAACCTTCGACTCGGGACGCCCAAGAAATTGTCACCAAAACGAGTAGGACCCTTCAAGATCACACAACGAGTATCCAACGTTGCCTACCGCCTAGAACTTCCCCCATCGATGAAAATACACGATGTTTTCCATATCGACCTTCTCTCCCCCTATATCGAAACGACTGCACATGGGCCAAACTACAAAAGGCCACCACCGGAAGTCAAAGGAGAAGAGGAGTACGAAATCGACTCGATCATCGATGCCAGGAGGTTTGGGCGAGGCAGAAAGCTCCAATATCTCGTCCATTGGAAAGGGTATCCCAATTTGGACAACTCGTGGATAGATCACAAGGATGTGCACGCCCCCGAGCTTATCAAAGCCTATTATAGACGCTCCCCCACGGGTGGACGAACGACAGTATAAAAGGGGCACGATCTATCCGAGAAACAGACCCCATCGCAGAATCCTACATCCTCTCCAGACTTCACTCTCATGTCTCAACCATCTTCCCGTCCTACCTCTCCATTTGACATCAATACGCAAGTAGCGCGTCGATCCCACCGCCAAGACCTAGCCAATGCCGCCGAACACGCCGCCATGATCGCCATCAATGCAGATGCGCACGGTTGGGACCTCCCCAACACCATCCGAAACCACCGAAACCATCCCCCGACGCCCGGGTCTCTCAGGAGGCTGGAAGACGCGGCACGCCTCCTGATGGAACACCTGGCTGAGCAAGAAGAAGAGCCCGTCTTCATTCCAGACCCCACATATATCCCCATTCCCCCACGGGAGGCCGTCCTCCTCCTCAACGAAAATGAAAACATCCTCGACAACAACTTGTTGTTGTATCCGTTGCGCTCTCCCCTCCCTCGATACCCAGGTGCCGAGACCGACTACACCTGGCCGACTGGGAATGAAGCCACTGACCTTCCTCTCCCACCTTCACCGACCCCCTCCCCCGTGTCAAGCACGACTTCCATGATAGACACTGTGGGCATTTTGGGATGATAAGTGTGATTTCATGCTAATTTTATGCAAATTACATTTCAAATGGCTCCAGGATGTAGTTACCCATTATATTGTGAAATTATTTACAATAGAATCATTTTTCAATTGAAAAATAGGTACATTGTAAATAAGTTCACAATATAATGGGTAACTACATCCTGGAGCCATTTGAAATGTAATTTGCATAAAATTAGCATGAAATCACACTTATCATCCCAAAATGCCCACAGTGAGAACTAACGGCTCCAGCTGCTCGAGGAGACGTGGAAGAAACGGACGCCAATGACGGTTGGCAACTTAACTACACGGAAGGGCAAGGCGCCCTGTACCCTTTCTTTATCCCGGACGACGAAGGTTTGGTCATCACAGCCCCCCTCATCCAGTACCAGCTCGATGCTCGACCCTTTCCCATGATCCATGCCACACAGAGCCGAGGCGGGCGAGTCTACACTAAACCGCTTAGAGCCCGCACACACCCCTATCCACGTCCAACCATGACGCGCAACCAAGAGGCCACCTTCCAAGCCAACCAAGTGTTCACATTCCTGGTGGACCAGGCTTTAGAACTCGAGAACGACCCCTTACTAGCCGCCGAGGTCATACGACTGAGAGAAGCCCAGTACATCGTCAAACAGTCGGCCGAGCAGTTGGCCCAGGGCTTGGTAAAGTACCACACAGATGTCGCCACGATGAACGACAGCCTCAGTCAGCTCGTACGAGCCAACGCCTACGAACGGCTGTTACCGAAGATCCAGTACGAGGTGCGCCCTAGCGTAGAGTACCCCTGGCGTCGACTCTGGCGCGCGCGACAGGCCTTCAACGACCCGAACATGGGGGTACCTAACTATAGGAACCGCTGCTGCCACTTCTGCGGCAAGGGAGGACACCCCGCATGGACCTGCGGGAAGATCCACCGTTGTCGATGGTGTAAGGAGGAGGGTCACTACAACGACGCCTGCCGCCACCCACATACCCTATGTTGGGTCAAAGGATGGTGTGTCCCCCCTACCAGTCACCGAAACTTTCGCCGCGCATGCCATACTCGTCTCCCGCCTCACGCCTAGGACGTTAACAAGGGGGTGATGTCACGCTAACCGTGACGTGACCCAACAGGAAACGGGTGTAACCCCGTGACCGAGATCGTTCCGGTCTGTTCTCACATATTCCAAAGTATTCCGTCTCGTCCATGTCCTTCCACGATGTTCCGACATATACTGGTAGCTTCCATAGGCCATGTATATAAGCCTAACGTATCTCATTGAACAAGCCTTAAGCTTGTTCTCCTGTGAATCTATCGGGTTTCAGTGAACTTGCTCCTAGAACAGCTTGACCCTCTGGTAGACAAAGGGGTCTCTTATCTCAAAGACACTAGGCTTGTAAAGAAGCCAGGCTCTTACTCGAACGAACCCCGACACGCATCACCCGAGGCGTGACATCTTGATTCCGCTTAGACTGCCTTGTTCTTGGCTTTTTTGGAGTCCTCTTAGGAGTCCTGGGAGCCCTCTTCCTTGTCTGAGGCATGATAAGCAAGATATATGAGATTTCACAAGTAGTAGAAAGTTTGATGAATGAAAATCAGTGAAGGATCAGCAGAGAGATAGCAAGCAATTGCGATGACTTCGCATCTCAGTTCCGATGTCGCGTCATGACTTATGCAACTTATTATTTTATTTTTGTCCCCTCCAGTTGTTGCTCACTCATTGCTACCTCCCTCCACCTCTTACTGCCCCTTCCTCCCCCCCTTCTTCATGGTCCATAACCTTCTCTCCCTTTTTGTTGTGCCCTTCTATGCTCTAGATTTTTTCCCTGTGGTCTCTGGTGCTTTCCTGTGGTCTGTCAAGTGCTGCCTTGTTACATTGTAAGCTATCTCGCTCGTCATTCCTCTGTAAAACTTGTCTCACTTTTCTTGTCAGTGTGCATGTCTTCTACCTCTTCTGCTGTAGAACTTGTTGTCACCTCAGCCACTGTTGCACCCAGCTCTCCCTCCTCATTGCACACATGAAGAGCTCAGCAAATATCTTGCCTCATACCTTGCCAATGGTCAGATACCCCTCCTTTTCTTCACCCTTCCTCTCTCACGCTCATCATCTTCCATCCTTCTAGAACCACCAAACTCGGAAGAAATGCTACATGTGAGATTGGTTGAGTGGGCTATCATCAAAGTAGAGATATGTGGCATGGCACAAGAACAAGCAAACGTCATCTATAGGTATTGCCTCGGTGCGCTTTTCCTGACTCTCTTTTCTTTTTCTTGAAGCAGACCCGCTTGTTTATACAGCTCATGGGAGGTTCAATGTGGTGTGGCTGCTCCTCGACATCCTTCTGCCAGAATTGGCGGTGACCAGTATGCCCAAGGAGCATGTAACAGAGTGTTGCCAATTCTTCATGGTGTGTCAAACTGTTGAGTGCTGCTAGAGTGCCAGACAATTGAAGCATCACACATAGCTGGCATGGATTCCCCCTCCGTAGTTCTCTCCTTCCTCATGTTTCTGCGTTACTCTCCGTCCCCATTGAACGTCTTACCATTTCCAACAACACCCATCTACTTGCCGCACCCTTACGCATCTTGTCAGATGTGCGGACTGCCATCACGGTGGTTACAGGTACCAGAAGAATTGTCGCTAGCTTTCGTGAAGGCCCCGTCAATACCCTGCTAGAGGCGCTTGCGCTCGCTGGCAGTTGGGCTGGATCCTGGGAGACAAAGGTGGTGGATTTGACGTTGGGCACACAGCAATGCGCGTCGACATGTTAACTACAGGGGTGGCGGTTGCGCATGGTCCACTGAGAGAGAAATTTCTCAACAAATTCGGTGTTGTGGACATGATGGATTTGCTGGCAGCCGTATAATCCAAATCACCCCTGACCTTCCTACCATACCTCTCGAAGCATTTCAATACTCTCATATGGACATGCCTCGACGCCGATCTCCACAAATCCGCCATTTTTTACGCAGAACAATATTTTGCACTAGATCACGGAAATCACGACGCGCGACATCTTTACGCAACAGTGATGCTCCGAGCCAATTAGCCTCATTCCGCGTTGCACCTTGTAAATATTCCTCAAGACCAGTGGTGTAACGGGTGCTTGGAAATCAAGGCCAAGTGTTGCTCTACTTTGGGTAGGCACCAGCAGACCCGGGAGGCGTTGGAGGATATTTTAAAGAATGCTATTACAGAGGTCCCAGCAGGTGCGTCACCCTTCATTCGCACAAGTGTGCATAGCCTTCCTTACCCCTTCCTCGCCGAGGAAAACAGTGTCACCAGACCAGCGAACGGCGCAGAACTTTCCCGAGGAGGCTGTGCTCCACTGCTGTTCTGGGCTCACAGCACTCAAGGGTAACCTCCCTGACCAGGCCCGCAGTAGTCTTCTTCGGGCCTTGGCTCTCAACCCCATGATCTGGGAAGCCTTCGAGGGGTTATGTAGTTTAGGTGAAAAACACTTGCGGACCATGGTTCTAGCCCTTCATTAATGGCTTGGCTTGCTGTGTAGGATCTGTGCCAGAGATTGAGGAGCTATTCCCTTCGCGTCCACCTCCAATCAAATGCACTTCCCCTGATGAACGATGAACAGCTGACGACGAAATTGACACATCCTCCAATTCCGACTGCTACAGGTGCTGGCTTCTTCACGCCTGACACAGGCAAGTGAGGTTGAGGCAACGCCAGAAACCTGTTCCGCAGACCGGAACCTGGCAATGCTCTCCCTGTCCGGATGGGAAGATTGGGTCCTCGAGATTCAATGTAGGATTAGACCACAAGTCACTTGATTTTCAAATTCTAATAATATCGTATCATCACGCAGGTTGACCGATGACACGGTCTCACACCTGCCTGAAGTTTCCATCTTCCAAGCACACCAGCGTGCGAAAGGCACCGTCATCCCCTCTTCCCGCGCGCTTTCATCCGCGGATGAGGGTGGGCCTGCTCTAAAAAAGTTACATTGTGGGAGGGAAAGACGGCTTTCTTCTCTCTGCCCACTTGTATTCGAGGCAGTGTTTGAGGATGGCGATTCCCTTCCGTCCAAGTTATGAGGGACTATGCATGCAAGCTCGCCGTACAGATATCGGCAGTTCTCCTCTCCCCTTCTACTCGAGAGGTACGTAACTTCTTACATTTCTGATGACTTGTAACGAACTGTGTTCATAGGATCATCCTCGTAAAGTCCGCGACAAGACTCGCCCATCAGCAGTTCCAGGAACTGTCAACAGATGTCTACGATGAACTGATTAGATGTAGCAACTCGGGTTCCAATCAAGGTTTGTCCTTTTCTTTGTCACAAATCCCTCTCACCAACTACATCGGTCCGCTTTAGTTCTGTTTCTCCCCGTCCATGGAAAATTTCATCCAAAGCGAAACCAAGCTCATCAGAAGCTTGCCACCCTTCCAACAAGTCGCTTCAAAGATCTCTCTAGCGATGTTTATTATGAACTCATTCGTCGCTACCCAGAGTTCAAGGAAGAGGTATGTTTCGTCCTATCCCCTTTCTCTTTAACTCTCCTTTTATATCTTCTGCAGAATTCTGATCTGACTTCTCCCAGCTCGGCCTATCATGATGATGATTTTCCTTCCCCTGACTTCCCCACTGCACCACGCGATCGAGACAGAGAACCCTTAGCGGATTGCCCGCTACCCGCGCTCCTCTGAAGATCGTGAAGGCGGCGCACACCCCCGTCGTAGCCTAGAAGATTACAACCCCTCTGCGGTAGGGTGGCGCAGTGATGACGATCCGCCGAGAAGGCGAGTTCCGGATCACCACAATGCAAAGTCGCATCGCTGGCCTTGAACGTGAGGTTGAAGATGGCGACGTACGTGCGCGTCAGCTTGAACAGTCTGATCAGCGTGTCCAGCAATTGGAGGATGAGCTTGACAAGTTCTGACGGGTATGTTCTGTCTTGGTGCCCTTCTCGATCTCAAGTTTAATTTCATTGCAGCAGGCCGAGGAACAAAGCGCTGCGATGTTAGCTCTCTAGAAGGAGCTCGACAGCGTGCGGGAAGAAGCCCAGCATGCTTGAGAACGGGAAGTGCGGCGCGTGCAACAAGATGAAGAGGAATTACGGATCCTGCATGAACGTTGTGAGCGACTCGAAGACGAGCGCGCCTCGGCATGCATTCAACTACCTACCCTAGTCTTTCTAGAGCCATCTTACTCTCCCCATAGACCGACGCCGATGTTGTCGAACAGCTGCGCTCAGACATAGAAGGGTTAATCGCTGAGGTGTCTGACCTCTCTCGGCAGAATGACGAGCTCATGACGTCCAAGGTCTCTGACCTTGTCGTCATCTGCAACCTCAATGCACAACTCAAGGAGTACAAGCGGAAATATGAGCAAGCCAAGACTGAACTCCGCTCTGTGAAAGGTAAAAAATGAGCTGATCCCATTCTTTTTATCCCTCTCTGTATCGTTCTCACAGCCGGAACACAGCCACTTCCGCACTCTTCTTGCCAAAACCTAAATTCGATGATCAGCTTCCGGCTTCTGCAGATGGTGCAATTCTCGATGTGCGCGGTCCCAAGCCCGCGCTCCTCGTTTCCACATGCACCCACTCATATCATTCACACGGCACCACCATGCCCCCATCTCTTACGATATCGCCTTTACCCCATCCGCACGGACGGTGGTGGATCGCACAATTCACGCACTGGTGCCTGCAGTCACACTCGCCCAACCCGCAACAGAACCACCGATCCCAGCGTCCTCACGTTTCGTCCTGCGTTCCCCGAAACTCCCATGGGACGTCAATGTCGGGCCGATCGGGTCACCGCCGATGTTCTTTATCAGCAAGGACAGCAAGAAACACAAAGCGAAGACTTCGGCGGCGCTGACGAACCTAGACGTGCTCTATGTTGTGTATACGACGCTCATGACCTGCGTGACGCCCGAAGAGTGAGACTCGCTCGGCGAGGGCTTGCGTGAACAACGCTGCGTCGCTGAGGCTTACAAATAGCGGTGCACGCGTATGGGCGGTGGATGGGAAGGTGTGATACGGAGGCTGGACTGGCTCGGTTCCAAGACGCATTTGGTGGGCGTCGAGATTGACAAGAGCAACGAGGCGGGCGAGAATGTCGGCAGACTCGTGTTTGGCAGGGCCTGATGACTGACGGGAGGAAAAAAAAACAAAAGTTCGAGACCGTCTCTCACTCTCACTGCCTTCTTGACTGCCATCGACTTGCTCCTCTCCGTGGGTCGCTCCAATGCGCCCACACGTGTGCTGACACCGATGAATATCGTTGTCAATGCTGTGACGACTATCCTCGATGACGCGCGTTCCCACACACGACAACATTTGGACCCCGAGGGGCTGCATGTGCTCGAGGAGCGCGTAGAAGCGACTCTGTCAAATCTTGTTGCGGCCTCCAAGACCCATGCGACAAGTTCAGACCTCTCCCGTGAGCTTGCTTGACGCAGCGGCAAGCCATGTCTCGGCAGCAATTACCAAGCTCGGACGCCTCGTTCTTCTACGACACGTGACAAAAGCAGAGCAGGAGCAATTCACGCCTTCATCCTCTAACGGGAACGGGATCGCTACTAACGGTTTTGTGCCTGGGTTGCGCACCGTAGAAGAGTCACGGCCGTCTGCCAGACATCAACGTGGCCCCAGCTTGACATCGTGGGGACGGAGTGAGCGGGAACAGGAGACGATGCGTGAGAGCGTGAGCAGCCCGTCCATTCAGAGTCGAGTTCGAACGATAGCTCCGCCGTCCCAATATTCGACCAGAGCGCGGTGAACGGCGCTGGCATCACCCCCCTGATTCAGCTGCCGCTGAGGGATCAGAAGACGCCTGGACCGAGCTCAGGGTACGGCCTTTTCTTTTTATTTATCATTTTTTTGAGATCGTGTTGCTCACGAAGAGGGGTTGGGGTTGGTCACTATCTAGCCATATCTAGAAGTGCAGACCGAGTCGATTATCTATGCAATTCAGAGCGTGCTGTCAGGTGTGCGGAGTCCCACACCGTTGCCAACGCTAGCAAAAACTTGACGCAAATCATCACGATCGTGACGAGTATCGTCGCTGTCTGCCACAACAATCTGCCAGCAAGCCAGGCGCGGCAGGGCGGCAACATTTTGTGTGAGCTAAGCAAAAATGCGAACAAGCTCAACAAGATGCAGGCGTTGCCCGACGTCACCAAGGAGAGTCGGCAGGTAATGGCTAAGTCGAGTTTCGCTATAGCGAACGCGATGAAGGAGTTACAGAAGTTGTTACGATAACGTGTCTTGGACTTATTTTTCTTTTTACTGACTGTGCACCCTCCCCATCACCTGACCCATGACGTACCCACTTGCCGCACAGCCTTCCACTCCACCGTGACATCATTGACTCCACCATGACTCATTACTTACTAAGGGGCCCCACCATGACCTCACTGACTCCACTACGCTCCAATGACCTCATCTGTACTTGTATCTATATAAGACCGCAGTAGACCACCTAGTACTGCAGATTAGTCCTTCTCAATAAACAGGACTTGACATCGAACTCCTACACTGGGTGCCCGCACTCCAGTCCCTCCTCTCTACTTGTGAATCACCCGAACTCTTGCTCTTGAATTGAGCATCGAACGATAAACTTGCCTCTGTCAAACCAAGACGTACAAGTCGTACAGAAGGGAACGTCCTACCCTAACAGAAGTGGTAGTCATTTTATGTCCCATGGTACAGCAGGCCGAGGGGCAGAGAGGATGGAGCGGCACATTTTTCACATGGTGTTCATCTTGGTATTTAATGTTTCGCTTTCATCACGTCTATGTTCGTTCAATGCATACTCTAACTTACATGAGAGACACTCTTTGGCCAACACCCCCGCATCAGGGGGAATGGGCAGTTCACCATTGCGATTCTGCGTGTGGTTTGATCGTCTTCTGAGCAGGCCCACCAAGTGAGGTATATTCGATAGCTCCACTTCATCTGTGGCAACAATGTCCAGCAACAGTACCAATAATAGCAAGGACAACGTCGACGCCACGCCCTCTCCCACACTCGCGTGCACAACTTCGAGGTGGGCGTTGTACAACAGCGCCTGCAGGTCAGCTCCTGAGAATCCCTCTGTGGCATCTGCGAGATAGTCAAAGTCGACATCAAGTGATATGGGGACCTTTCACACATGCGCTTGTAGGATCTACATGAAGGAAAAGAGCAATCACAGAGAACAGTGAATCAGTGCCAGCACAGCGGGTCTGCGTGTATTATTTGATACTCTGCATTGTATTTGGGGGGGCAGAAAGGTGTGTGTTGGACGTGACTAGTGGCATCCCGTGCCTGCGCTCCAGCTGAATCCTATCGCAAATTGAAACCCGAAATGGTAACCCAAGCCGCAGCTCAAGCGGCTCATAAGCGGCTCACCAGCTCGCACATCCAAATTTGGTAAAGGAGCTGATTGATGGCTCGGCTCGGCTCAAAACCAGCTCGGCTTGGCGCTCAAGCGGCTCCTGAGCCGAGCCGCGGCAACACTACTTGTAGATATACATTCTAAGTGTCATGCCAACCGTGACGCGACCACCGAGTGACAGGCGTAACCCTGTGACTCTTCAGAAGTGCCCAAATCATCTATGTCATTCCATATGTTTCTGTGTCATTCTACCACGCTCCATCCCGTTCTGTCATGTTCCACGTTGTACTAGTAGCATCCATGAAGACTTGTATATAAGCCTGCATATCTTGACG
>QLPC01002387.1:27443-43504 GCA_003314055.1 Lactifluus hygrophoroides | reverse complement strand
AAAAAAGGTCTGCATACCATGTCAGAATGTTTGCACAAAATTGGTGGTGACTAAGTGACTTGCACTATACGTGCCAAGTGTTGACTAATATTCGGCGGCCCTCACTGTCATTCCCGATGCTAGAGCTCCGACAAATCGGAGTTGGAATCCTGGTGTCCCAATCACTTTTGAGACGTAAGCTCACTGAAACGGGTGCACTCCCGATGAACTTTAGGCAGCGTTCTGGATCTTCGGTCCTGACTCCTGAGCACCAGGTGTATGAATGTTAAGCGACCCATTGAGTACAATATGCCGGGGCTTGGCTCATCAGTAAGTTGACAAAAAGGTTTCTGGAGGTTTCTCAACCTCCAAAACCTCAGAAAACCTTAGAAAACCTTGGAAAGCTGGTTATCTGGAAACTTAAGTCGCTTTTCCCAGAAACCTCACCAAAATGCTGTCTATTTACGCCTATTTATTATGTAGATATCCAAGTTTCCAGATTTCCAGATTTCCGGAAACCTGGAAACCTCTAAAAACTAACGAAAGCCCGGAAACTAAAATGTCATCTTCCAGATGCTGTAGCATTCTGCGTTTTTTGTTATCGACAGCGACTCAGATTCAGGCCATAGAGTATGGTCAATGTGATATTGCATCGTCTGAGTAGGGCGGGCACAAGCTGCATGTACATGCCACATTTATGCATCAAAAGTCGTGGCCTTTTAAGTGGCGGGTCTCACACTCAACCAAGGGGCAACAAGACGGGGGTGTTGTCGTTCCTATACGTTCTAGCAAATTGCGTTGCGTCCGAGTTTTGCACGTCTAGTGCCGTGATGGATGAACTCCTTGATATAGGCCTTGATTACAGTCAAACAGAGTCTGATCGCACCTCTATACAATGACAGACCAGCCCCAACTGTCCACTCCATATTATAAGCTTTTGCAATTGTCCAACAGGAAGACTCTCACAAATAGGCCACCATAGTATGGTCCAATTCTGGATGATCTAACACCCTTCTAAACTGAAAGGCTCCCCGGTCCCCGTACACTACAGTATCATCACGATCATCCAACTATTGGTCTGCGCGAGGGCGTTCACGAGCTGAGGATAGATGGCATTTATTGTAGAACTGTTTCCCGAGCACAGTAGACCGGATCAAAGTCACAGTAACTTGGCATTCTGCATAGTTACATGTACCGCCCAACCTATCGGACACTCTTTCTACAAGCGTTGGCACGGGGGGAAGTTGCGTATCCATGCCAAAGAGTCATGTGGTGATCATCGATCATCCGTCATGGGGCGTGAAGAAGCAGTCACGGGCTATCCAACATATATTCAGATTTGTGAGCCCGCACGTTCGTCATTCCCAACATAGTGAATGACCCGGGAGGAGTAATGCGTCGCCTCCTTGAGAAAGTTCTAGAAATTCATAATGACTCGACGGAGAGACATGGGACCAACAAGGGTGGTAATGTTGATGAGAATCAAGCCGTTCAAGCGCAAGCGTAGCCCGACTTGGGTACCTCCCCTTGCAATCGCATTGGCACCCAGGGATCAACACGTGAGGGACGAAAAGAGCCATGATTCCAATCTTTGGTCGGTTGGCACCCAAGCGCGTTGACCACACGCGGGTGCCAAATCAATCTTTCACTGGCACATCTTAGCCGAAACTATGATCAGATCGGAGGAATTGGACATCATGCAACCTTCAAGTTTTTGCGTACCGTTACGACGGGCTGTTTTAACAACATTTTGCAAGAACTGAAAATTTGATGGGGTTCTCAGCGGGGATCACCAGGAGGTGCCAGTGGGGGACAAGGTCAAGACAAATAGAACGAGTCTGGAAGGATTAGCTCGAACTCGGAACTTGGTGCTACACCCAGTAGGTCCAGATGGTCACACCGTCGCCCCGTCAGGCGCGTCAGGTTCTGATCCAGGTGCCAGGGTGCCAGGTGCCATATTCAACCTGGCACACGACGGCGCATCATGTCTGCCCATTCCGGGTATTCGGGAGCTTGCCGCACGATGGAGCTCACACGTTCGCTCAATGTGGCACCAGTGGTCCAGTGCCTACACTGATTCGGGAAATTTCAAAGGGAAGCCCAGTTGTAGAAATTGACGGTCGCTTGGCATGTCACTGGGATTGAAATATTGAAATATTGTTAAGTCCGACGGCCAGTGCTCCGGTTCTCTTCTCCCACTGTCGGGCGAAAGTCCCCACAACAGTCACAACGTCATTATCGTGGTGCACGTATAATAGACGAACACAGTATTCCGGGTCTTGATACTTTCATTATATATATCTGTTCAATCCGGGGGTCAGGGTATCGGCCTGAGAAAACACCGACTCTTCAATTCTATATTCGAGCAGGTAGACACACGGTCATACGCCATATTTGCATTTTGAACTGGTACATTTGATAGACAGCGGCAATAATACACAAAGGATCCTAGTTGTACAGCACTGTACATGCATACGTCGGGGACATCAATACATCGGCAGAGTAGAAACAAAAACATGGATAAACCGCGACATGAATAGACGTCATGCGGAGTTGAATTGGACGGGTAGCGGAGCCCTGGTCGGGCTTGCTCGGGTTCCGTGGACGGGGCGTGGGCGTTGTAGCGCGCCGGGGTAAAAGGACGGGCTCGGTGAGAAGGACGAAAACGTGGAAGTGTGTGGTTAGACAGCGCAAAAACATGGGAATTATTCTGCAACCTGGAGCCGCAGGTCGTCCAAACTGCCAGGTAGGAAGTGTTTGGGGAGATGTTTGTCATACAAGTACTTGCGCCCCCTGGACCACTGATAATCACAGCCAGGGAAAAGACAGGCGAGACGGGGCGAATGCTTATCCTTCTGGTGACGATTGTATGCCTTCTTTTCCTTGAAAATGGAGCCACACTGGGAACACATGAATCGACGGCTCCGAGTCGGCTCTCGGTACGCCTTATGAATTGAGTTCGGTGCAACGGGGGACACTGCTGCGATGCACCGACGACCTCGAGCTGCCGATCGAGATTGGAAAGGTCCGTTCTGATGGGCTGACCTGGACGAAGGTACGACATGGCCAGCACGACGGACCGGGGATATCTTGGTGCCGCTAGCATGACCTGCGCCGGAATAGATCCCAGGGGCTTGGTCAGACGATGGTTGGGCCATCAGCATGTCGCTAAAGGAGTTGGCCTCGCAGGTTGTTTCTTGGGCCTTGCTCCCGTCAGGTGCGGTGTTGTATACGTCATATCCTTCGGGGATGGAAGGAAAAAACTGCTCGCATTGCTGGTGTACAGGTGAGGGATAGTGATTGTGACGAGCTGGGATACGAACTTGAAACTGCGCTTTCACAGAGATGGCATGATTGTTATGTCCGTGGCCCTGCTGTAGGGCGAGTGACAATGGCAGCCTCCATGTAGAAGTATCCTGTGTGTATGGCCTCAGTTAGTAATCTGATTGCCACGACATAGAGAGTGGCTTACTTGGGGGTGCGGCGAACCGGGGAATGTGACGTCGTAATAATACCCGTGACCATTTATGTCGAACACCAGATACGTGCGGGTAGAAGGGACACCTTCAAGCTGGGCCCGATCATAGTTGGGGAGGTTCGCGGGATGGCAATACGGTCCAGCATTGGAAGCTCCCTCTGTGCTCATGTGAGACGGTTGTGGGCTGCTCGGCTCACGATACTACGTCCCGTTTGTTATGGTTTATACAGTGATGGCCGGAAAAAATCTTACCATGAGGTTCCAGAAATAGATATCCTTCCGTGTCCTGGTGAAGTGTCACGACGACATGGGCGAGGGAGTTAGGCTGATGAGAACTTGGGGAAGGATGCCGCTGCGGTGACTCGGACATTGTTGGGTTCAACTCTGTTTATAAGAGCCCTCATGACCCACATGGGCACCTCTGGCACAAACCCACTCAGGAAGAACGGGATCAGGAAGAGAGAATGGGGTCACACCTTTTTCGGTGCCACCCCTGGCTTTTGGCACTTCGAAGCGCCGTTGTGCCAGGTGCCAAGAGTCATGAAATAAGATGACTTCGGTCGCTGAAATCATGTTAGGTAGCAGATCAGGAGATGTTGCCCGCTCACATACGTCTTTACAGCCAGAGGGTGATGGAAGATCCTTGGAGCAAATATGTGAGAGGAGACGGAGGTCGCTCTGCTCAGCTGGAAGGGAGGACGGTTACTCTGCGCTGATTGTTTCTACTAGTAGCAATTGTCCCGATAAGTTGAGGGTGGGGTTGAGAGAAACGGCACCATTTGACATGCCATCACCAAAGTCGCCTCTAACGAATCAAGACGGGCCCATTACACTCTGGGCACAATTGGCGCTCAGTGCCAGTGCCAGGTGCCATTGATAGGTGCCTGAGTCTCGTGCCAGCACGCAAGGGGCGTTGGAATCTTTACTTGCATGGCGTAATGTCGTGCCATATAATACAGTACCCAAACCTAAACTGTGAAAAAAAAACTCTTATCGTAGATAGTGCCCTACCACATGTAAAAGCTCTCTGTGTGAATGTGTGACAGCATTGAGCCACTTTGTCTGTGGCGTCTGATTTTTTTTTTACAGAACTTGTTGGAGGGCGTTGGTTTGTTGCTAAGTAACGCAGACTTGGAGATCCACGCAAGCGAACACTAATACGACCTCTCAGTTTTCATTTCTTTTTGCTACCCGTAGAAAGGTAAACTTATAACAATCATAGTGCTTTGCATACCTCAAATAAGTCACTTTATCCTTGTCAAGTTTTATCGAGCTTCGCTTCATCGTGTGTCCTCTATCCAGCTCTCGGAGGCTTTCTACGTGAGCCCAAGTAAGGACTTCAGCAGAGGCTTACTGTTTTGGAATTCACGGGGATGCTTAGTCAGCGGCACGTGCTGACATCCACAAGCGTCCAAAGAGTAGAGTACTGTACGAGAGACTAGAGAACAAGACATACTCGTACAGAGCTTAGAAAAACCCTTTAGAAATGTCCTGTCACGAGGCGCGCCTAGTACGGCTCCTCCAGATATCGAATTTTATCTTTCGTCAAAGTGACGTCAGTACCATCTGCGAATGTTTTTGAGTTCTCAGCAGAGACATTTGAGAGACGATTCACGTACTAATCAGGTCCTCAAGGTTTTTGATACTCGTAGAGCCAATGACAGGCGTAGCGACGCGTGTTAATGACCATGCAATGGACACCTGTGCCGTACTTGTTCCGCGTTTCTTGGTTCGACCCTATTGGATGCAATTGGGGTTCAGGCCGTTCAGGAGCACTGGCAGTGCAGCGGGACAAAGCAAACACTCACGCATCGGTATCGCCCCGCGTGTCTTTGCGTCACCTTGAAGGGACGGGTGAGGAGACCCCGTGCTAACGGCGACAACGGGATAATACCAACACTAAAGTGGTGCAGTGTAAAGAACATTTCGCTCCTCGTGGTATATCAATGAGTGGTGGTGGTCTTGCATCGAGATGGATGGCGTGAGGTTGTGTGTGATAGCATAATCTGTGATTCTATCAGTTAACTCTCAAATTTCACAGTCCGCTTGCTTACTCTGCATGATATGGACTATTTTTAAGATCAGTAAACGGCGGTTACAGATTTAAGTGGCATTAATGCATATACTGTCAAGCGTAGCAACTACTATTACTCATGCCAGTGTATCGCACATATCCCGCCTTGACGACATCATACAGAGCCTGCGTCATATCCTCGATTGGTGTGTCAGGTCGAAGCGCTGGTACTGCAAGACGTCGACGTAGTCGAGCTGGAGACGCTCGAGAGACTTCTTAACCGAGTCAAAGATGCGCTAAAGAGGGGGCGTCACAAACGCCCTATAAAATATGCGGGATGTAATTGTCTACCTTTCAGCTGGGACCACGTTGATTCAGGTAGCCCCTCTTGTCAGGCTCGGATTGGGGTGTCGCCCACGAAGCCTCCTCCGTCGTTTTAGCCACAGCTCCGCACAACTGAGTGGTGTTTTAGAGCATGGCTACGTATCCGCGAGGGGCGACCCGACCCGATGCCTACCTTGGTCATGACTACGATCTCTTCGCGAGGTAAGTCGAGAGTTTTGATGACTCTACCGAGGTACGCCTCAGAAAGGCAATTTGATACAGATTTGCAGTGTCGAAGGTATTCATACCGCGTTCGTACTTTCTAGCGCAAATAAGATAATGGGACACGGAGATGACGGCCGCGAAGGGGAAACTCACGCAAATTTCACATGTTCTTTGGCTTCTTGTTCACTGAGGGCCCAAGTTTGCCAACGAGGATCACCGTAAGACATCATTTTCAGTCCGGATTTTCCCAGGCGAACTGTAGGCGTTTCTACATCAGAGAGCAAACCTGTGGGAGAAGAACCCCGTACCATATAGGACCCTTTTCGTCACTGTTGGAGTAGACATGGTTCCGTTATGATTGGGTTTGCTATCGGAGTTGGGAAGGGCACGAACGGGTTTGGTGTTCCGGGGGGGATTTTATACATTGCAGAGAGATTTGGTAAAAATTCCATCTATGAGTATGAGAATGGCGCAACGCACGTTCCTTGGTGGTGTGCATCACATCAGCAGGGGCCGCGTAGTGTCTGCCGAAGTGGGTAATGTGTGCGGACGAGAGTGAGTACAGTACTGAGTACTGAGTGCTAGACCTGCCAGCTGGATAACGTCAGCATGCTGGCCATTACGTTTGTTCGTGTGTTGATGCTGAACCACCTTGATGGCACCGACGCTGCCCTGCATCTAACTTCCATCTCTTCTTTAGGACCTAAAAATTCTATCTGACCAATGGCCATGGTTCATCACGTTCGGGATTATAAGTACGAGCAGCCTTCACGGTGAAAACGAAGCACATTCTAGCTGAACACAGCATCCTGATTTTGCAAAAACACATACTGTATTGCATAAGCCATTACTCACTCTGCCAGCTGTTAATTGAGTACAGTTCGGTGAGCCTCCACGGCAACTTCAATTCTATCACTCAGATCCCCATCCGTACATCAAAGCACGTACACAACGTCCTCCTTCGGCAGCTCATTTTTCCCATTTGGGCTTAAATCGTTTGAAGCCTTAAGTTACTTTAAGCACACTCAGCTACAAATCGACAATCTATAAAACCAAGCAATATTACCGTTTTGATGGTGGCCAGCGATATCGTGAAGGTGTACGAATTATCAAAGCTCCTCTCAATTATGATCGGGCTCCTTCATAACACATCGTCTTTCCCCTAGTTTGTGACAACACTTGCGATGATATGGACCGAGCGGCGGCAGGGTCCATAAGCAGGTCGATAACCGAGACCCTCAATAGAATGAATACTCAAGACTATGGGACGTGCAGTGGGGCGGAGAGGCTCGCGGTCACTGGCACAGGTGCACTGTGAGTTTCGCAACGATTCCTTCCAGGACCACTGTCAAGTGTTCAACAGGGATTAGTTGGAACAACCGTGCGTGCGGAGGGACAGTCGGGGGGAGAGTGGAAGGAGCAACTCGGCACTACGATAACTGTGTCACGGTAGTGCAGGAACAAGTGGAGGTAAACTGCCCGGAGAGTGATGAACAAGAGGAACAGCAAGTGGAGGGTTCCAGATCTCATCCATGAACCGTACAGGACCATGCTAGCGCCAACCAAGGTAGACGGGGATACGGACTCGGAGCCATCAACCTTGAACATGCCAATTCAGCTCCGGCGCAAGGTCCCGCAGCTGGAAAGACTGCAGGAGGTATGGCGATACAACAACTTGAAAGACACACGTTGAGAATCAACTGTTGCAATTCCTGTGGCAACTTGATATGCGCGCCCTGATACGCCCGAGCGACACGACAGCAGTTTGCACGCAGAAGGCTCGCCATCACGCGATGAGTTCTTTTCACTATTGCCTGTTGTACTTGAAGACCCCCGGCCTATGCCGAGGTCTCCCCACACCATCCAATTTCTCGCGCAGATGTGAATGGTCTCGGGTAACGCCCTCACTGCGAACATGAACTATCATCTGACATCGCCTTCGAAGAAATCGGATGTCACTTCACGTTGATTTATATGCAGGTCTCTTTTCTTCCTCCCACAGAAAATCCGCTAATTGGCAACCTTTGTGCCCTGCCCAAGAATGTGAGCCTGAGATCGTCAACCTCGGTGATCATTATTAGGCCAGGCCAGTTTTCACGTCGATGTCGACTCCGGTCACGATTTCCTGAACGATGACGTACGTGTTGTTTGACGGAACGGGGTCTTTTCGACTTATACCTCGTGTTGTCAAAGTGCGCACGGACGGGGGGTGATCGGGAGTAGGACGACGTTTTTTTCAAAAATGATACGGTATTCATCCGACTCGTTGGGAACCACTTTGGCGACCTTTTACCAGCTGTGAGCCATGTTTCGCATCGAACGAATTCAGAGACGCACGTGCATCAACACGTAGTACGTAGTAGCAGATCAACGTCGTCGAACGCCACGCGGACGCATTGAAATACTCTTGGCAGTGAGGACATAACCGGAGTCCGCGCCAGCGCCACAATGTGGCAGATCGTTGCGTTTGTGATGACGTGTAGGACCAATTCGGCTCAGGAACGATGACGTGACGTGTTGAAGTCAGCCCGTCGGATGACACGCGCGTATCGTCGTCACGGTTGTTCTGAAGAGTCACGGTTGTTCTGACCAAGGGAGCAACGAGCAACAGAAGTGCGACAGAGGGGTATCAGTACGTGCGAAAATTCTTGGGATTGACAACATCCAGCATACGACAGTCAGTGACCATGGAAGGCAACAGCCTTGAGAATCCTTACTCGACAGCACGATCTGGGATAACGCAACTACTAGTTGTTGCACAAACTACTGGCATCCCGGGCCTTTCGTCGGCTCTATAAATCATTTCAGGACTTTTCCGAAACTGTCCTTGACACAGGAATCTGCGCGGGTTCAAGTCAAACGCGCTACTTTTTCAGATTGCAGCATGGGATATTATAGATGAGTTGAATCCATGTACCATGAACCAAACTTGGTGGCTGAGGCTGGCCCCTATAAAGGCCACGACTTTTCGAATCCATGATCTCCTAACTCCGCCTTCCACCATTACTCGTGCCATAGGCACACGGATACAATAGTGCGCAGAGAACTTTTTCCCTCTACCCGCTACCCGTACCATGCTCATTTGGTTAACCTAGTGGCCCAAGCTTTTCCTGCGCTAGAATGAGTGATTGATTCATCTTTGGTGCTGTAGCCATCCTAACAAACACTATTCAAGCTACTAAACAAAATCATGTTAATAACACCCCTCTAAATCGATCAAAATACTTGACAGGTCTGTAATCCATCATCGATGTGCTTGGCTCTTCAATAAATAGTTCTCCAGATCAGAGTATCGCCGTGAATTCAACCCGACAAATTCTGGATCATCCCTCTAAAGCAGAAAACAATTGTTATTTTGGATGTGCACAGGAGAGCTCCCCGGTCCTCAATGGTCGGCCGCCTCATCTGGTAGCCCTTCCAATTGGCCTGTATCATCCTGTCTTTGATGCGTTCCAAGATGGGCTGAAGGCCGATGATCCGATTCCTTTGGAGACACGAAAATGCGTCTATGCTTTCATTAAGGCTAGCACTGAAATATACAAAAACAAGACAAGACGTAAGAGTAAGATCGAACCTTTACTCGAACACTTGCTCGAGTCGCAGTTTGAGGTGGTCGCGACAGACAACTTTAGGAGTGATGGCGTCATAATGGCTTTTGTGGGCGTCTCAAACGCGATGGTTGCCATCTTGGAAATAGAAAACGAAATCGGTTCGGGTAATTCAGACCCTTTCATCCGGGTCAGCCGGGCCTACTAAATGTATTGGGCCGACAAAAAAAGTGAGTGAGCTAACTGGGTATTTTGTATATGTTTGTTTGCCTAGCGCTGAGTTTTACGTTCTAATAGGGGATCATCTTAGAAACATTTCCTACTGTCCTAGCATTCTCATCGCTATTGCTGGCCCTTGGTTGTGCGTCGCTGGAGGGATCTTCGCAGAAAAACCAATTGTCCAGCTGCTCACAAACTACTTGTGGACAGGCGCGGTCGCTTTAGGGAGTGGTGAACTGCTCTTCCTTGAGCGCGTGTTCCACTCCCTTAAGAATAGCACCGCATCCCTGCGGACATACTATCAGTCGTTATTTGAAGAAGCATCGGCGGATCCCAAGCTCGAAGGACCATGCGGCTTCCCGTGGATTTCCGAGTACAATGGGATCACATTCTCCTATTTGGACAGGTTCAATTATAGCTATCCCGTCAATGACGAAAAGAAAAGTACCTTCAAGGTAAAGCAAGGTGACAAGTTTCTGGTTGTGAAATTTGTCGTTCGGTACAATGAGTTAGCTCACAAGTTGCTTGCCAATGAAAATCTCGCTCCGAAACTGCATCATGTCAGTACACGCACCTACGGCGGACGACAGATGGTTGTGATGGACCTCGTAAATGGCCGTCGCCTGAAGCTAGCGGAGAGACTTTCGGATGCCCACTACGCCCAGGTAAAGACTGCCATCGACCTCTTGCACAAAAACAATATCGTGTTTGGACGTCTCAATACCTCAAAGGTACTGATAACAGACGGCCGTGCCGTGCTCGTAGGTTTCGATTGGTGTGACAAGAACGGTGAGGGAAGATATCCACTCAACCCCGATAATATCAACCCCCCCGTTTATCACTTCCGCGGTTCAGGTTGGCTAGATGATTTCGGACCGGGAGATATCATGCGAGAGGAGCACGATAACGTCATGTTGGAGAAACTGCGTTGTTGATGTCTGGTTTTTACTTCTCGTCTTTTGACTGTGTTTATACAGAATATTTGTCCATTTCTTAGAATGAAAAGAACTTCACTTTTCGCTAAAGTTTGAGGCCGATTGCTCTTAGACTTCCACCGCATTGTGTCCCAGCATTTGCCGGAAGGTGTTTCTGGATCAACGACAGTTATGTCGTGGGACGCATTCGAAGATCGCGCTCAGTTTATGCTTTCTCTCCCGTATCGAACGCACTCGGCCCACTATCTCGTGCAGCCGGTCGCCACTTTCCCAGCGTCTGGTTGGCCGTCCGAAGAGCTTGCTGCAATGGATAATCATTACTGCGTTATCTGGAGACGCGTATACGTGAATCGTGTCCAGGCCCTCGCTTAACATGTCGAGACCATAAAACTTACAACGTTATTTGTCTATTCCGCGTGATCCAATAAGCGGTATCAGGGCACGATGCATGATGAGTGGAGATAGCCACTGATGAGAGCACATGTGGCGAGGTCGGGACTTGTCCGCACGCCACACTGCTCCCTATCTGCCAACGTAGACAACTCCGCGGATTGTGGCGGATCCGAAAACCATACCCCGGCTCCAGTGTTTTTGACTTGTTCAGCTAGATGACGGTCGGTTCTCTGCACTGCAGACGTTGTGAGACAAGGGAAAGCTCGCAGTTGGCCGATCATTTAGCCGCCGAAAATGATTATCATTGATGGGTCGGCTATTCAGTGAGTTGCCAGGTTGCCGTGGGTAGAGAAGAAAAGGACGGGAAGCCATACTGTGGTAGAGCGGTAAAGAAATGGAGTTGATTGAACTTACATTCGTTCTGAGGGTGATTACAGAAACCCGCGAACGAGAGATAATACGGTTAGAATGTGATGTAATATCCGCAAGTTCCCGAAGGCCAGGACGCGAGGAAGCGTGGTTCGGGGAGATAATTTGTCGCATGTTACGTCAGTTTATATAGGTAGCCATGTGCAGATATACTAACATGGAAATTGTGATCGAAGTCAGCAGTTCCGTTATGGTTAGAATTACAGTATAGCGGCGGACCATGTCGGACGAGCCGGACGAGCATGATGGGGTCAATCCGGGAGATAGCATGAGAAACCGAATGAGGAACAGCCGAAGCACTCTGAATATCAAGGTTTCAGATGACTCGGAGCTCCTCGGATGCCCAAAGTACAGTTTCAGAAGGGATTCGCTTTTGATGACAGACGTGAAGCTGAGTGTTTGTATAAACTGTACTGTATATAAGAAAGCCCGACCGACTGGCAGTTGAGCTCAGAGCTCAGCGGAGAAGGGAGCACCCCAGAGCCTTAATGAGCATCATGATGTGGGGAACCATCAAGGGTCATCAAGAACCCCGGGCTAAATCTCGTACATACAGAAGCTGAGTCGAAAGGGAGCCCACGCACGAGCGTAGAGATCACAAGAAAAGACCCCAGATCATAAAATGGTACAAATCGATTACCAAACGCGGCAAGTCAACGCGCGGGTTAGCTCCACAAACCTGCCGATTGTCCGGGCGAAGCGTCCAGTTGAATTCCAGTTTAGTCTACTGACTGGTCACCCTGCTCATCAACACGTATAAAAGCCATGAAGAAAGAAGCTCCACCCTTCGGGTGTTCGCCCTCCCATACTATCCCTACTCCTCTCTTCTATGTCGGCCGGAGGAACTGACGAGAAGAAAAGCCCCGTGGCGTCTCTCCACGACGAAAAACGTCCCCCACAAGCTCATGTCGACTCAAACGTCAACGCCAAGCTCGCAAATCCGCTCTCCGGCTTGTCCCATGAAGAACTCATGAACAATGGAGCAGAGTTTGCCAAGTCGCATGGCCTCGGAGACTTGGAAGAGGTGTTTAGAAAGGGAGCGCTTGCGGCACAAGATCCTCTAGCCTTCGAGGATATCTCTCATTTTACCGAAGAAGAAAAAAACATTTTTCGTCGGGAATTCTCGCATCGTTGGGACCACCCTGCCACGTTGTACTACCTTGTCATTCTGTGCTCTGTGGCAGCGGCAGTTCAAGGAGTGAGCCGACTGCCTTATTTTTCGTGGGAACGACTAACTAATCTTATCTAATCAGATGGACGAAGCCGTGATTAACGGCGCTAATCTTTTCTTTGCGAAGCAATTTGGCATCGACCCCAATCAGGGCAACAAGAGCCAGAACCAGTGGCTCCTCGGTCTCGTTAATTCAGCACCATACGTAGGCAGAACAACTCACATCGCGTTGCATTTCTGCTGCTGACCTCCATTGTAGCTTTGTTGCGCCATCCTTGGTTGCTGGCTGACAGAACCTCTCAACAATTGGTTTGGTCGTCGTGGCACTATCTTTATATGCGCTTTCATTTCTTTCATCACTTGCATTTGGCAAGGAGTTACCAACTCATGGCCCCATCTCTTTGTTGCTCGCTTCTTTCTTGGGCTAGGAATTGGCCCCAAGTCTTCTACGGTCCCCGTTTACGCTGCTGAGTGCACCCCTCCCGCTATCCGTGGTGGCCTCGTCATGATGTGGCAGATGTGGACTGCCTTTGGTATCATGTTGGGCTATGTCTCGGACCTCGCTTTCTTCAAGGTCCCTAATAAGCCCCATATCACCGGGCTCAACTGGCGTCTCATGCTTGCATCGGTAATTGCTGGCATTGATATCTTGTCTTTCTACTTCACATACTGACACGACTCAAGGCTGGCATGCCCGCACTCTTCCTCATGGCCCAAGTCTTTTTCTGCCCAGAATCTCCGCGTTGGCTTATGTCGAAGGGTCGGTACGTAGATGCGTACAAGTCGCTAAATCGTCTCCGCCGTCACCCCGTGCAAGCTGCCCGAGATCTCTATTGTTAGTTTTTATTTCTCCCATCATTACACACCGTCTTACCTGTCATCAGACATTCATGTCCTTCTCGAGGCGGAGAAAGAGCTCACTCGCGGGCGTAATCGCTATGTTGAACTGTTCACCGTCCCTCGTAATCGTCGCGCAACTCTTGCCTCTTTTGTTGTCATGTTTATGTGCGTTTTGAAGTGGAGGATTCATACTCCGTAGTACTGACAACTACCTCAGGCAACAATTCTGCGGAGTCAACGTCATTGCATACTACTCATCTACAATATTTACCGAGGCCAGCTTCTCCCAGATACAAGCTCTCCTGGCGTCGTGGGGCTTCGGTGCTCTAAATTTCGTCATGGCACTCCCAGCGGTGTATACCATTGACACGTTCGGCCGTCGCAATCTTTTGCTCGTTACATTCCCTCTCATGTCACTCTTCTTGCTCATGACTGGCTTCGCATTGTAAGTGCATGCGCATATATCACCCTTTCATCGCCTGACAACCGCTTGTCAGCTGGATCCCAGAAGGCAATGGCCGAATCGCAGTCGTGGCATTGGGGGTCTACTTGTTTGACTGTGTATACTCTCCCGGGGAAGGTCCCGTTCCATTCACATATTCCGCTGAGGCATTCCCACTGTACATTCGTGACGTTGGCATGTCCTTCGCGACGGCAGTCACGTGGCTATTGTAGGCACAATGCTGCTGTTGAACGTCCGATTGCAGGCTAACAGATTTACGCAGCAATTTCGTCGTAGCGATCACGTTCCCGCGTCTACTAGGAGCGTTCCGGCCACAGGGTGCATTCGGATGGTATGCCGCATGGAACATCGTCGGATTTTTTGCCATCCTGCTCTTTGTCCCTGAGACAAAAGCACTCTCGCTGGAAGAGCTAGACCAAGGTACCTTGCTTCTGCCTATTTATTCTTGTAAACCGTCTTACTCACGCACACCCAGTCTTCTCGGTACCCACACATACACATGCCTCCTACCAGATCAAAGCTCTACCACACAACATCAAGAAATACATTTTCCGCATGAAAGTGGACCCCATACCGCCGCTGTACGAACACGAAGGCGCCATCGGGGAGAAGCACTACGCCCCTGGCGGCGCTGGGCACGCATAACGGTATCCCCGACCTCCTGACCCAATCTCGATATTTGTTACTAACTAGTACTGTACTGTAGTAGTGAAGTCCGTGGGCTGATCACGCGCTAACGACTTCGATTTTGTTATCTGTTAATGTCACGTCATGGCAAACAGGACCTTTTAAATCTATCGTCCTTAATTGAGGAACAACCGGTGCCTGCGGCGTGTGTTTGACAGCGCCCCCCTTGGCAGCAATAGAGATATCATGAATGAGAGCTCCGATGTGACATTTCGCCAGCGGATCTAATCTTGAGGGCTGGGGTCAAGAACTTGACTTGAAACTGAAGGTAGCAATGTGTTCCGCAGAAGGTAATTAATTCCGCTGTCTTCGGGTTCAAATCTTGATCCACGAGTGTGGCGCGGGGAGCGTCGGCCAATGACCCCCTTTATCGTTATCTATCGCTGAAAAAAGGTGTCATTGACAACTTGGCTACAATACAAGTAGTAAGGAACACGTACCTCCCGCTATTTTCGTTGCGTACGGCAATTGTGTCATCGCGGCTGACCTTTTCTCTGTTTCCCACTGCCAGATCGTAAGCGATAAAGTTCGAGTTTCGTGATCAGCTCGTATTTTTGAAAGGGTGTGCCATGTGCCCTATGGGACTCTCGAAATCTAAATCGCCATTACTCCTCCTGAAGACGCTAGACACACTAAAGATAGAACACCGTGACAGTGGACCAAAGCGCCGTATCACCCATCGTGTTCGGCTTAATTAGCGCTTGCGGCCAACTGACCCCAACCAACCAATACTGTAGCCCATCAAAAGTGTGAACCTTCAAATTTGTTAATAGCCGAGAACCACCTCCCTGTCTTGGGGAAAATCTCAATTAGGGTATCCTTGTTTCCGAGTCACCTCCGACTGATGCATGGGCTTGTACGCACTTTTAAGTAAACAAAGCCCTTGAAACCCACAGACGCGTTGACGGGTTGGAGCTGTGAGGGAGCGCCTTTTTTGCCAGAGTTTCGGGCGCTGGACATGTGCGTGCGTGCGTTTGTATAAATGAGCTTCTTAGGTTGGCGTATTGTTGGCCGCGCGCTTCACCACATGGATTGGGACTTGTGAAACAAAGCTGTTATCCGGTATCTAGGCTCTCTTTGCAACTGGACCTAACTTGGAGGCGGTATTCGATACTCGCCGTCTCCGGTCTCTGCTATCTCCGGAAACAGAGTAGTTGCTCGTCGTGAAGGAATGAGGACGTCTCTGGGTGCTGATTGAAGAGCGTGCTCTTTTGTCTTTTCCGTTTACAACGCGCCAAGTATCTCATTTGAAACGGAACTTTCATATCTTTTATCCGTGGATACAGTACATGAATTCCGGAGCGCTGGCGGATTTGCAATGAGCCAGGAGTCTACGGGCTCGAGAGATAGTTGTTC
>QLPC01002387.1:0-19588 GCA_003314055.1 Lactifluus hygrophoroides | reverse complement strand
GATCCACGTGCTTGCGAGCCAATTTGGCGGGCGGCTTGTAGACGTGAGCGAGAACAGCGTGATCGTAGAGATGTCCGGCAAGACATCGCGCGTCGAGGCGTTCCTCGGGCTCGTCAAACCCTTCGGGATCATAGAGTCCGCTCGTACAGGTGCGTGTCCCTTAGTCCGAGAGTTGGCAAGTTTTTGTTCTTGCTAACTCGTTCGTTTTGCCATTTAGGTTTGATGGTCATGCCCCGCACCCCTATCGCTGGGTTGTCTGAGGATGACGAGACCAGCGAGGGTGGCGCTGCCGTCGACGCGAGCCTCCTTCCCCCGGGTTAAAAAACTATTTGTTTTTTTCGTTGAAGGAGAACGGATATGAAAAATTACATCATCTCTCCATCTCACTGCATGTACTTATCAACTTTTAAAAATAGCTTGCCGTTTTTGGATAACGCACATTGTTCATGAGTGAGGCCTAGTGAGGAATAGAAACCGTTGTGTGGTGATGATGGAACTTACAAGGCGTTTCTTGTGAAAATGGTATGAACGATTCGCGGTTTACATTATATAAAAGAAAAAAAGGAAATGCAGCAGAATAAATACACACTTTTTTAAACACACAAAAATATTGCGCACCAGTTGAACAAACAAAAGCGCGAAAAAAAGGTCCACGAAGAAAAATAAAATAGAGGATAAAACCAAAGAAAAAAAAACAACTTCAAAAGCCCGCATTGAAGACCAAAAGAAGACCCCTTCTTCTCTTCCTCCTCCCCTCACCCTCACTACTTGCAACGCACACTCTTGTCTTGCGAGTTGCGAACACCATGCCTCTTTCCTACGAATTTGAAGCGCCAGAGAAAACACAAGTTTTTAAAAAAAAATTGCCCCTAGTCATGTACAGAGTTTTTTACGCCTTGCTTGCTAACGTTTGTTGCAGGTTAGAGAAGAGAAAGAAAAAAAAAGAACAGAAAAAGGAATCACAGGTTTGTTGGTTTGGTTATGTGTGGGTGTCAGGTGCCATGAACATTTGATGCAATGGGTGTTTGTGTGCGTGCGTGTAGAGTTGTGACAATGGGAAGCGACGCCAAGGAAAAGGGTAAAAATAAAAAGAGGGAGGGAAAAAATAAAAAAGAGGTCGAGATCCACCGAAGAAACACCGGAAAGCATATAAAAACGACGGATAAATTATGTGCGTGCACAGTTGACATTGTTATTGATGTTGTGGTGGTGGTGATGGCCGTTGGGAGCAATGCTGGCGCTGGTGCCGGTACCGGCATGACGATCGGCAGTAGCAGCCAAGATCGCGCTGGATAGCTTGCGCTCTCGGCTCTCCGCACCGTGCTGCCGCAATGCCTCCGTGATGCGCTTCATCCAGACCTCTGCCGCCGCCTCGCTCTTCACAACAAAGAACCCCGATTTGGCCGTCTACCATAGTCATATCAAACAACGCCCATCAGCTCCTCCATCAACAGAAACGAAGAGAGAGAAAAAAAAATTACGCACGGTGAGTACAACAAACTCCTTCGCGCCCTTCCGTTCTACACCAGTTACCATCCCGCGGACCTCGTCTCCCTTGGCGCGCTTCTCGCGGCCTGCCGGCTGGACTGGTCCCTGCGCCTCCCGAAATGTAAACTCGGCTTTGATGCCGACGCCGCGCCCGCTCTTGAGAGGTTTGAGGCACAAAAGCCGATGGGTCGTCAGCGTGAGCTCCCGCACCTTCGGCTTGCGCTGCGAGACTGGCAATGGCAACAACAGTCTTGACGTGCGCCGCTTCAGCGCCGTCTCCTCCACAGGCGCGTGAAAGAGTATCGTCTCCCCCATGCCTAACACAGATTCCCTACGACCGGCGTTTGTGAGTTGCGCGCTAAAACCAGAACTTTTGAAATAGAAACAAGGACGTACCAGTCTGGGGCGGGCTCGACAGACGCCGGCGGCCCACGCGCAGGCGTTGGGCTCCGTGTACGTAGCCGACCTCTGTGAATCCCCATCGCCTCGAGCGCTGCACCGAGTTTCTCGACGGGACTACCATCTGACGAGCTGGTCGCATACGAGTCGCGAATGCTACGAGGGACGCGCAGTGGCGCGCTCGCCTGCGACGACTCACCCGTGGCCGTCTCTGCTTCCGTTCCCGTCCCACCAGTCCCCGTGCTTGTACTCGTCGGGCTTCCCCGTTCAGCAATCTTGTCTTTTCCTAGGCCAGGGCCAGGACGGGGAGTTGAATCAGAGCCGACGACAGAACTACCGTCCTTGCTCGTGTCCGTGATCGGGGTTTTCGACACGCCGTCGATCCCTGCTAGCGTAAACTGTATCCCGTAGCTCCCACCGACAGCTCCATCTACGCCAGAAGTCACCGCGCCTTCGACGTCTCCGGTAGTACCCACTGCAGCGCCTGCGGCATCCACACCGTCTGTAGCATCGGACAATGGCAACGATTCGCGCGCATAATCTGGCATCTCCCCGTGCGGACCAATCTCTTCAGGTGGTATTGCTGGTGGCGACACAAATACTTGTGCATCGGGCGCCCATTCAATCCCATCGTCCGCTGGAGCCCTCAAGCGTGCATGTGCGTGAGCACTGCCGTGGGAATGTGGTGTCTCTATGCTCCCATCGTCTTCATCTTCGTCTTCGCTCCCATCCGGACCGCCTACAAGTTCATCCCATGTTGCACCAACGTCATCCCACTCGTCTACCGGTGCTGGCTCACGATGCACTAGCCCCGTCTCTAGTGGTGGCGCTGGGTCGTTCCAGAGTGTGTCCCAGCGAATGCTCGCAAAAAATGGGTGCGCACGCAATGCCTCCATCGAATGTTCGCTTTCAGACGGACCAGCACCCAGTCGCTCAAGCGGATCTCGCACCTGCATCACAAGACATGAATAAAATCTACACCATAAATGATTCATGAGAACGACGACGGACCAGGAGACGTCGGACAACATCGGCCGCTTCTGGGTCGAAACCTTCGGGAAAGGTGTAGTCAAGATGCTTAATCTTTTGCCACGTCAGATACTCGGATAGTCCTTGAAATGCGAATCGACCAGCGATCATTTGATACAGTACACAACCTAGTGCCCACAAGTCCGAGCTGACCACAAAGCAAATGTCAGCAAGTTTACGTAACCTCGCAAAAATCGGACGCGTACCTCTTGCTCGTCTCATTCGCCTCGAGCAGTTCGGGCGATACGTATTGTGCGGTCCCGACAAATGTTTTGGTTGCACGCTCAGCTGGGATACAGAATGAGGGTTTTTTGCTATCCATGGAAACAAGAAGAATACTAACATGGAACATCGATCAACTTGCCAGTTCCAAAGTCCGTAACTTTGATTCGAAAGTCATCATCCAGTAGCAGATTTTCCGGTTTCAAGTCTCTGGTAAAGCGATCAGCAGTGGAGTAAACAAGGAGGGCGTGACAGATGCGAACCGGTGAATGACGCCACGTTGGTGCATGTAATCGAGAGCGTCAACAAGCTGCGCAGTATAATATCGCGCGCAAGTTGTTGACAAGGAACCCATTCGTGATATTCGACTTTGAAGTTCGCCATTGCGCGCGAGGTCAAGCACGAAGTCTGAAGTAATGCGTTAGCGTTCTATTTAGGGACCTTGAAGAAAATGTGGGTCTCCCGAGACAAGTTCGCAAAGGAAGGTTAGACCATCGTGATTCCTTTTTTGCGGTAGGAAGACATGGTGATCGGACCGCCTTCCGTGAGCAGGAGCGAGGGTATGAGTATAGAAGGCTCGGCACCCGTCTCCGCACTATCAAGGCAGAGCCGTTGCGAAATAGAAATATAGGGCAGTAGCTGTAAGGCCGGTTATGCAATCCCAATCGATGACTCCGGCAGTATCCAACCGATCGCAGTCTGCCCTTCGACCAAGTGAGGCGAAAGAAAAAGATGTGTAACTCACAGAGACTCCAATCGTCTTGGAATGCCCAATGCAATCGCACGATGCCGGGATGCCCCGAGCCTAGACGGACAAGGGTATTCTTCTCTGCGAGGGCGGTGCTGAGCTTGTTGTTGCGCTTGAGATGGCCCTTGTCGAGCACCTTGATCGCGTATTCTTGTCTCGTTGAGTGGTGTGTACCGCGTAACACCTGGGTAAGGGGCCGCGTGTAAGCAAGGCGGGGTGCACGCGGAGTCGGGGAAGCGCACCGTAGAATAAGATCCTTCACCAAGGATATCACCGAATTCAAAATCCTCCGCACTGAGACGACCATTCACTGAGCTGCTGCGAGACTTGGACTTTGAGTTGGCACGGGAGCGGCCCCATGGTGATTCTGGGGATTGATCCGCAATGCCAAGTTCGCGGGTGATATACGCGGGAGGTCGTGATGCTTTTGGGGTTGGCGGGCCTCCTGGACTCCTAGATCGAGGGGAGGAAAATGTGCGTATGGGGCGAGGTCGAACGGGAAGGACTAGGGAGGCGGTAGAGCCGGAGGAAGAGGAGGAGGATATGACAGAGGCATTTCGACTGAGATCTGCGAGCGAAGGCTTGTGGGTTGCCAGGTCCGGGGAAGGAGCTGGAGATTCGACAGTGATCATGCCTGCGTTGAGACACAATCGTGGATATAGAAGAAAAGAAAAGATGAGAGTTGGAGGGGCGAGGGTGAAACGAAAATGAAATAAATGAAACCGGGGACTGACTGCAGAGTGGGCACTCGCTACACAGCTTTGTCACGTGGTATCTCGGAGGTCAAGTACGGTCGACCGTCGACTCGGCCAATCAGTTTGTACTGTACTGTACAATACAGTGTACAGTGTACAGTAGTAGAGTGTAAAGTGGTGAAAGAAATACAGTAGGTACGAACGAGATAAGGGTGTTACCCCCGGACCGAGACTTCAAGTTGTCTAGGCGTGGCCCTTGACTACACCCAATAAGCGAGGGTCCCTCCAATGCTCTGATCCCCCGGTCGAGACTCTCAATGGCCCCTCTGTTAACATGCCTCATGCTCGATAGATGTACAGCCACTCCCCCTGTGGTGTTATCGCTCTCTGCTCGCTGTGCGACTGCGCGCTCGGGGCTGGATCTAGAACTTAATGTCCGGGGCTTCTGGCATTCCGCTCCACACTTGCCAACTAAGTCACTTTCAATCCCGAAATTTGTCACCGTCGCGCTCTGCTTACCATTGTACTGTACGTACTCTACTGTACACACACTTCGGATTCCCTCAAACACCGAGAACTCGCAATAACGAACGTGACTAATCCATACAGTACAATACATCATACATCATAACTAACGGCATATTCTCTTCCCTTGGGTGATGGGTAGACTACCCCACATCCACCCTGCGGCCGTGGATTCTAACTCCTTCATGGACAACGCATCCCAGAGTAGGTCTAGTGTAAGTTACACTACCTCTCTCCATGGGGACGAAAGTGAAATGAGGGTACAGCACCCGAGCGTCTTTATCCCCACCTGAACGGACTTTCCCTGATTCGGTTTAGTTAGTCGTTGACGATTGACGATTAGAACAAAGCCTTCCCCTTCACGAGCTCGATCGTATGTACATTGACCTGCAGATAGGCTCTTCTATCTCTACATTACGGATATGCGTGTCCGTCAACTCTCCGAAGAATGTGGTAGTCATTGCTCATCACACTGACAACCTGGTAACAAAACGTGGTCAGACCCGAATATTTGATTTATGACGTGAGAACTTCTAGCCGAGCGCCAGTTCTTACAGCTATTTATTGTACTGCTTCACTTTAGCACATACAGCACAGCAGCTTCCGGGACGAGCCTTCCAGGACACTCAGCGGGAACAAAAAGATCATCTATTCGCGACTCATCCTTCTAGACCTTTGCATTCATCCACACGTTTCAGCTTGAAACATGCCGCTAGCAAACTAATATTGCTCAGCCCCTTACAGTTGTCAGTGGGGCAGCGCACCCACAATTGATCGTTCAACAGGGCGCACCCACCTCACTACTTACTAGAAGAGAAAAGGTCCGATTTAGGTCCGGCGTGAAGTAAGTGGCTGTCATGTACCCCCTATTCGCAGCTCCACCGGACTGAAGCCATTGTTCCGTTCCGCAGCTATCTACCTCACATCGCATACCCAGACGCTCAGTGCTACGCCACGCACGCCACGCCCCTTTGATATGCGCCCGTGCGCTGGGTCACATGGACACGAGTACACACGCAGCATAAACTGTCACAAGACCCCGCAAGGAAGCAAGAAAGTAAAAAACCTCCCAATCTCTGGCGTGGACCCATTCAACGCCCTGTTGCAAACAATAGGGGGTCCGGGGCGGACGGATCATGCAGAACTTGGGGGATAAATTCTTACATCGTCATCCACGGTGATGAAATCCGTGAAGCACGCATCATTTTTGGGGTGAGGGGTGAGGTACTAACTTCGTTTACAAACCTCGCGGGTGCATGTTGCATGTTGTGCAGTCCTCGCAAAGAACTGGTGCTATATCATGATATCACTCGCCACCAGCGCCAGAACTGATACACGTGACTATGGACATTTCTCGTGCTGCTGCGGTGGGCCATACCTTTGATTCCCGATTTGGGGAACAGACGAGAGCCCACTCTTAACATTTTATTACTCTGTCATTAGTATCAATCTGTAGTTAACGCACCACCGTGCGGAACTTACGGAGGACGTGGCAATGATGGGGCACAATATTTTGATGGTCGAGGAGTGGTACCGACCCGGCGACTCGGAGTCGGAGGTGCAAGCACCTTGTGGGAATCCCGGGGGAAGCGGTGCATGCATATGTCTTCGTGTTCGGGAGCGGCACCAAAGGGCTTTTGTATCAGTAGATCATATGATGACACTGACACATACAACTAAGCAACTCTGATGGGGGAAAAGCTCGTTGTGGTGGTTGGGGAAGAACGACGGTGAAGCTCCTGATATCGGAGATACCCCATAGGAAATTCGATGCGAACCGTGAAACACATGGTCCGTCGCATTGATATCCTCGCAACAGACGCATAGCTCTGTGGCAGGGCAGTCTTGATTGCTATACAGAAGCCAAAGACGCGACGCTAGCGCTGGTTTTCTCTTTCAAGGGTGGCAAACTCAAACACCAGCCACTTCACGCGAGATGCGCACATGGGGGGTGACAACAAAACTCAGATGATTCTGCAAGGTAAGGCGCATCGTCGACACAGTCTAAGAGCTGAGTAGGGGCAACCACAATATAGGAATCAGCGGGATACTTTTTGCTGTCATGGTGCATTACAAACCTAGAAAGCTTCATAACGGGGATGTGGTTCGCATGCGTGGGGTTGTATATCATACCATTTGATTGACGCTTCCTGCCTCAATGCATTATCTCGGGTGCGCTGAGCGTGGGGCCGAAGTTAGCTGAGAGAAGCGAACGAGATCGGTAGACAGAGTAGAGAGAGAAGTACTTGTATCAGTGATGCCAGTGGACTTGTCACCTGGCTCGTCAGCCAATGCAAGTTTTCCATTGTAAATGCATTGGTGTTACATTCTGCAGCAAGAGTGAGCGTTACACAGAGTTCCAATCCGTCACGGCCTGTGGACATCGGAGGTTCGGAGATAGCCTCAGATAGCCTAGGATATCCCGAGGAGCGTACAATATTATTCACACATTGAGAATTACAACGATTTTCTGCTTATAGGAGAGCCTGCACCGTTTGGGAAATGGTGTTGAAAACGAAGGAACGACTGCTATTCTGAATTTTGTGCATTTATTTGGATGCGCGGGCCAAGTTGAGCCGTACCTTCTCATTCCCAGATTCTGCAAGTCATGGCGGGCAGAAATATACCTCGGCAACGACGTGGCTCGTGAAGACATAAGGGTGTATCCTTAGAGAATGTCCGGGTTCCAAAGTAGCAAAACATTGACGATACAGATCACGTGCAATCGACCATGATTGGGACAGAAATTCCCAGATAAAGAAGCACGACCGAGACACCTTCCAGGTTCACTGGGCAGCAATGACAATTTGTCCGTCTTGTTCCAGAAGAACTGCATTCTGGGGGACCAGGCTCCGGATCCAGCATGGTGTGTGCACACGTACGACCTGGTTTCTTCCGGTGATTCACAATTAGCAGGCCAATCACTGGGAAGGGCGAAAAGCCCGAATTCTAGTGTGTGATGGTTGCCTGTTTCCAGGACCACGCCTTCTACTCTGGGTGTTCGCTGCGTGCGTCTAGCTGGCCACGGTAGTTGTGTCCAAATGCATGCATTAACGCGCACCACGGAACAACTCCGATTTAGAACGTGTTGGTTTTGTTCACATAGACATCGAGTCTGCGCACTTGTCCACGAGGTTGAATCGCCCAATCGCACCCTGTTCTTCCTTTTTTCGGACCCCTGTCCCAAGAATTAAAAAAAAAAAAGACCCTTGGGTGACTTGACCGCATGCAGTGACCGCCCGAATAGCGAGTTTAAACTGAACCCCTTTGGAATGTCATGTGGTGTCATTGTCAATTGTGTTGACAACGATATAGCGAAATGTCGCGCTGGCCGTGGGTGATTCGGAGAGAGACCAGAAGAAGTGTCATCCAGTTGCATTTGGCCTGATTTAGGAACCCCAAGCGACGGGCTCCGAGTCTTGATAGGACGTCGTTCTCGGACACGGCCAATCACAGACGGATACTCGGGACTGGGGGCGCACGTCGAGCCAATGGCGAGAACGCGGATCAAATAAAAATCCCGTACGACAAGCACGCTAACAAGTGTGATAGATAGACAAGGGTCAAATGGAATCAAGGAGCAGGCGGCATATGCGGTGGTGGCTCTTGCGAGATACGTGTGCCGGCCCGCAGCAACGCCATAAGTCAGATTTTTACCCATTGAAAGGCCTCGGCGTTTGATAAGTACTAGGTGACGCAATAAGCTTGAAGATTGTGAGTTGCGGCGATCTGAAAACGGTGACTCACCGACTTATCCTTTTTTGTCTGGTCTCATAGGGTCGGCGTGATCAGGGCCTAGGCAAGCGGGGCTTTTGAGAGTAGTGTATGTACGATCGGTCCCGAGGGTGGGTCTGAACTCACGTATCATATCCGAGTCAAGAACAAGAGTGATCTCGAGAGTGAAACATATCCCGGCGGATGGTCCGGCATGGTGCTCAAGCCCTGTGCCGGTAAAGTATCGCTTCTTCTCCACGCCGCGGGCCAAGAAGTCGAAAAGGTAGATGGTGGGTGTGAGGTGGCTCGTGGCGAGACGGTACTGGTACAGTAACTCTTTGCAAAAAGTGCGAAATGGAAAGAAAGCGTCCAGAACAGAATAAAAACAAAAGCTCCACGCGTCCGCGGAAACAACGAACGCCGCAGAGCATGTTTTTTCAAGTTTAAGGTTCTCTCTGCCTATGGGGCAAGGCCATCAACACCGCTGCTACGCGACGCCACCGCAACTGCATGTGAGTTCTCAGTCCTGTGGTATGTACAGTACAGTACATACATTAGTGCAGCGCATGCACGCGTCTTATCTCGCGACGCAACGCGCGTCTAACATCACATCACTGCATTTAGGTTTTGGACAAGAAAGGCGTTCACATATGTACACAGATACGAAATCCCCGGGCCATAGCTAGATGATGTCCAATTTAATCGCGCAGCTATTACTCATGTCGGAAGAAAGCGAAAAACACCCTCCAACGCGTTGTCATTCTAATTCTTTTAATTCCTTATCATTTGCCATACCGTTCTGAGAGTGTCACATTATATCCTAGCTAGGCGAGTTGAAGTTTCCCAATAAAAATCCGCAGTACTATGGCCTGAAAGGGTAAAAAGTTTCTGTTCTAGTCCGTGCACATCCAGCCAGCAATTTACGGCAAATACAGGAGGACACATAGTATTCTCTACTGCTGTGCGCACGCACTTGGCTTATCATCGATGGACTTTCTATTAGGAACGGCCTCGGATTCACCTCTTCTTGAACGATAAGGGTTGTCTTGTGAGGGTATCAGCATGTCTGTCAAGACGCGAAAACAAACGAGAAAACAAAACACAACGCCGACGAAACCCAGTATCGACCGCCAGTGTGCAATCGGTTCCAAGTACTGTCGCGCGACCGGGAGCGGGTATACTTGCCAAACTTGCCAGCGGTCGTCATCCGCGATAGATCTTTCTAGATATCAATGGGGTTCTCGTCATATTACATGAAAAGGCCGCAGGGTGTGGGTAGTACAGGGGAACTGAGACAGACTGTGAACGAGACAGGGTGAATGGGTAAAAGCGGGGGGGCTCATGGACATGGACATGCGTGAACCAATAATGGAGGCGGGGAACATCTTACAGCGTAATGATAAGAAGGGGTTAAGCAAGCAACAAAGTCGGAGGTAGTAAATGCAATGGTCCGGCAAGTGTAGGGCCGAGAGAGGAGAGTAATAGTTAAAAAAAGGGGGGCGAAGGGTGAATGTAATAATGCTGCCGACTGGTACATCGCCAAAGAGGGACAAAGAAAATAAATAAATACACGCATGCTGAGAAGTCTATTGGACACCGCGTCTGCTGCTCCGCTGAGCCCCGCGTGCACGCGCGACTCTATCGTGAGACTCGCGAATCGGGTTGCGCCAATGCAGAATCGTAAAATGCGGCGTCACATACGGGGGAGGAAGGAGCGTGTGTACGGTTTCAGGATGCACGTGAGGATTCTGAGTCGGGAAGTGCACCACCAGCGGCGTGTTCTGAGTCGGAACTAGTGCCCCGCGCGTGGGGAGCTGGGCAAGCGACGAGAGCGCGGCGGAAGAAGATGCCGCCGAAACGGTAGACAACGTGCGAACGCGCTCTGGGTTTGTCGCCAACGACTGGATAGGCAGCGTCGCAGCCGAATGCGCGGACGACGTCGACGGACGCCGGAAGATCACGCTGGAGAAGTGCGTACCCGGTGACGGCGTCTGTGATGGTGTTTGAATGGTGCGGATGCTCGTCGGCGACGTCGATGTGGCCCGGTTCGGAGGAGGGGATGAAGAAAGCTGGGCCTGCGCCGCGTCGGACGAGACCTTGAGCGGCGCCAAGTGTCCGTGGCCGAACGACTGACCACGGATGAGCGGGTGAGGACGAAGGTGATGCGGCAGGTGATCAGCAATAAGTGAGCGCGCAGATGATGGACGGGCTCTGCGTGACGAGTAGCTATCTGATCGCGGTGAAGTCGGCGTCGGGGGTTCCGTACGAGCACCGCTCACAACGGGCACAGTGACAGCTTCGGGTGTTTGCGGCGGTGACTCGGGAGTCAGTGGTTTGTCTAGAATACGTGACGGTGGTGTCGGAGGCTGACGAGGCTGTTGGTGATGAGGGGCCTGTTGAGAGGCATGACGTTGCGCCGTCTCTGGCTGCGGGCGTAGCTGTCTGAGCCGTTGGCGATAAGGCTCCTGTTCCTGCTGAGGGTATTGAGATGGCTTGGATGATGAGGGTATTCGTGCGGATGGGGCGACGACATGCGGTGGACGTGTTGGTACAAAGCCATTTGTCTGCACGCGCGGACGTGACGGTGCAGGTTCAGCGCGTGGGGTGGTGCCAGGCACCAACGCGGGATTCTGGCCATTCCCCCGCTGCCCATACCCACTAGTGGGGTTGACGGGCGTCGTCGGGGACCGTTCTTGCGGTGTTTTCTTGCCCGACTCTTCGTCACCTGACGCGTTATCTAGTGGAGTAGCCGCTCCACTCTCGCTCGATATCCACTCGTCTTCGTCATCACTTGCCACAGTCGAAGCTGCGATGGTAAAGCCAGCCTTGGGCTTGCTGCCCCGGGAAAGTTGTGGGTTCGTAGCACGACGGGGTGCTGCACCGGGGACGTGCTCTCGGGATTGTACCCGCACAGTGCTCCCGGTTCGAGTGACATTTGTCCGTGCGACCGCCTGTCAGAAAACACGGTCAATATCTTGCCAACTCATAATGCGATAAAAAACAAAAACACATAAAAATGGGGGTTATATACGTGAGGTTCGCGAGCATCGTTCGGAAAGTGTGCAGTGGAGGTAACGAAGGAGGAACGGTGACGCACCTCAAAGCCGTGGCTAGCCCGCCTTGCCTTATCAATCTTAGGCTGAACCGGATCCTTCTGGGTGAGCTGAAGGTTGAGAACGACTTTGTTGGAGCCCGCCGAAGAGCTCCTCGAATGTGTGCGGGCCAGAGTCGGACGGGGGCCTCTCGTTGGCATAACCAGACCGTTGAAAGGGANNTAAAAGCGTCCAATGTTCCGGTCTCACCGCCATTTTTTCACTCAATTACCCGGCCCGGGCAACGCCGCCGCCTTTCATCACCACCCCCCGTCGCAACTGGTAACTTGAGCGTACTCGGGCTCATAGCCAACCGTTCACCATGGAGAGGGTACAGTTTCAGCAAGAGCAGGTGCGCCTTTTTTATTTTCAAAAGTATGTTGTAATTGGGACATGATATGGACGTGTGTGAGACAGATGCTCGCCGAGCTGAAAGACTTTCGCGAGAAAGGACTCTTCACAGCCGCAGAAATCAAGCACATCATCAAAAAGCGCACGGCGTTCGAGACGGCGCTCGTACGGCGCATCCCGAACAAAAACGATTTTTTACGCTACGCAGCGTACGAAATGGGCCTCGAGGCCCTCAGACGTAAACGTGTTGCAAGACTCAGTACGTCCCCCCTTTACATCATACTCCCTCTCTCATCACCAACTCGGCAATTTAAAAAAAATGATACAGAGCTACCAAAGACGCCGCCGTCGATATCGGACCATGCTTTGACAAGGCGACAATTCCACATATTCGAACGTGCATTACAAAAGTTTAAATCAGACGTATCGCTCTGGCTACAGTACCTGCGCGTTGCGCAACGCGCCGGCGCACGCGCATTAGCAGGACGCATAGCCGCGCGAGCCGTACAACTACATCCGCGCACACCAGCACTCTACGTCCTCGCCGCATCTCACGAACTCGCGCACGGCGGGATGGGCGCCGCGCGCATACTGCTGCAACGCGGGTTGCGACTCAATGCGGGTGCCGTGGAGATGTGGAGGGAGTACGTCCGTCTTGAGCTTGGGTTTGTGGAGGCCGTGCGACGGAGGTGGGACGTGCTTGGTATCGTTCTGGATGAGGAGGAAGGGAGGGAGGCGGATGGTCGGGGGGAGCGGGCTGATAGAGCCGAGGAGGAGGTCATGGGCGACGTGGCGAGGCAAGCTATCATGAATGGCGCAATCGTGCGTCAGGCTATCGACAGCGCGGCAAAAGGTGACGTGTCCCTCTACCACGACTACATCTGTCGGTCCCAGACAACGACCGCGACACCCGGTCTCATCTCCCATCCCCGATCGCACACTTCTTTATTATTAAAAATGTACTAATCTACTGCCACTCCTGTTAACAGCGTTACCGACGATCGAGTTGTTCCGCAGCTTGCAGATGCTCATTGCGGGGTACCCGATCTCGGAGACTCTTCGCGATTCGTTGCTGGACCATCTGCATGTCCGATTGGCCGAGGCGTTGCCCGGGAATGCGGAGGGCGTGGTGTTGCGCGCGATGCGGACACTAATAGCGCTCGAGGGCTCAGAGGAACCGGCAGGTGGCTCATTGGTCGATGCGCTCCGGCAGGCAAACGAGGCGATGCTCTCGGCTTTGGCTATGGATGCGGACACGACGACGGGACAGCCATCTCAGCGAGACGCGATGGCCAAAGCGTACGCCCAGTTTGTCGAGGAGTGGTGTGGGAAGGAGGACCTTGACACGCACCTCGTACGTTATCATCCCCCAAGTCTTTATTACACCCTCGTTTTCCTGCTTAACGTTATAGCCCCCTTGTTTTGATGACAGAAACTGTATCTGGTGGGTAGCCTACATGCACTCATCAAACGGCAAACTAGGACACCGTCCGCAATCCTTCTCGCCACGCATATTCGTCTACTCCTCGCGCTCGCGCACTTGCCATCCCCGCCAGCCCCACCATCACGCATACTACGCATCGCGCAGCGTTACACATTTACTGCTACAAATGCGCCGCCACCACCAGCAGACGTAGACCTCTGGCTCGCGCGTCTGCAGGCAGAATCCGCACACGGGACGGCGGACTCGGTGACCGAGGCATGGACGAGCGCGCGTTGTGCACTCCCGACGTGCACCGAGATCTGGCTTTGGGGCGCAGATCGGTGCTTGCCGGATGCAAAGACACCAGGAGCATCGTGGGAGCAATTCGACGCGTTGTTAGCGGAGAGCATGCGCGATGCGGCGTTACGGGATGTGCATCAGTCGCTCCTACTGCGCGTCGCAGAGTCGATGGCTAATGGCGATAGCGGTGGTGGGCTGGCAGGGACGACCGTCGAACGCCGAGCGCGCGTCGAACATGTAGCGCGGAGGTGCTTACCCAATGGGCGCGTATGGGCGCGTATATTCACCGTGCTCGCTTCCGGCCAGATTCACACGGAAGAAGGAGAGGCGCTGTTAAAAGAGGTGTACGAGTGTTGGCGGGGGACCGGCGAGGCGGAGGCGGATGAGGCGACGTTGGCGTGGGCACGGTGGCTCTTGATTGAAAAGAGGCGCGGCGACGAGGCTGTGAAGGTGATTTTGTCGCGGACAGGGCACGGGAGTACGGGTACGGGGTCGCCCTGTGGCGCGGCGCTTGCAGAGCGATGGGCTGTGATGGTGCGCCAAAATGAAGGGGAAGGGAAAAGGGAAGGCACGATAACGGCGGCGGAGGAAGAGGAAGAGGCGGATGGGATGGGATGGGCGACGAGTTAGTGCCAGAACCGGCATAGCACAGAATTTTTTTCTTTGGCGGTTTGGCCCCACTTTCGGGGCCGAGCGAGAGCCGTCAAAATGGTTGGTGGGTGGCACATGGCCATTTTGGAACGTGTCGAGTTGAATTTTAATTTGTTGAGGTGAGCCAGTGTCGATCACACACGCAAGGCTTTAGCCACGTTAAGCGGCCGAACAATGAGATGGGCGTGTGGTATCTCTCAAAGTTAACCCCATCTCGATGGGTCGATCATATGGACTGCATCGGTCGGGAGCATCTATTTAGAATGCGTGAGATAATTTAAAGTAGACTTGTAATGCTGGGGGGGAAGGACGGAAGAGGGAGGGAGGCATGTGCAGCGAAGAGCGCGTGACGATCTCGGTTTCCGTTAGTGCTCCAGCTAGTCATGGACACGAGTCGTGCCATATGCGTACTGCGCTGTACTGTACAAATAGGTAATCGAGTCAGCCGTATGTAGTGCTTAGACCCTGCGTGCAACAGCGAGTGCGTTGTGTGCTGTACGTTGTCGGGTAGTCATGACGGGGAGAAGAGTGACGGGGGAGATTGAATAAAGGGGGCAGGTGGCCCCAAAAAGAATAGAGATTTCTGTGGCGGCGGAGATGCGCGGTGCCAGACGAGACGATCCAGATAGAGAAGCGCTAGGAAGCCACATGGTGCACAATCCGCTCTTATACATACTTGTCATTCCCGCCGCCCTCTCAACTCCCCCCTGTCCCTTTTCTGTCTCACTCACTCACTTACTTGCTGTAGAGAAAGGAGAGCAAAAAAATTAATCAAAGGATAGTAGCCGACAGAATTAGCGCAGCGCATACACGCGGACAGAAACGAGAGAGGACGGGTGGGGGACACCGCATGATCGCATTGTTAAATTGAAAGCCCGCTATTAGGACATTTGCACTACCCACACGGTCGCACTCCCCCCTTTAGCAGCCTATCAATTCCTCGGCCTGTCCCTTTCCCTTCCCCTCCTCCCTTTCCTCTCTCTCCCTCCTCCTCCTCTCCTCCCTCCTTTTCTTCCTCTTCTTCTCCCTCCATCCTGGGGGCCCTAATATCATCCTCCCCCATTTCTTCCTTCCTCTCTTGTTCCATTTTCTTACCCTCCTCCTCTCTCCCGACTTTTACGGAGAAGAATTAATTGCAATTTCTGCATGCTATTCTAATCAGACTCCCAGCAGGTCTCCCGTCTGAACAGAGATACACCACCATCGCCTCTCTTCTCTCGAGCGAGTCGCCGGCGGTTATCAAGCCTGTCTTACCACCATCCATCCACCTCCATGTTGCAGTGTTCCACTAACCCGTCCCCGTTCGCCTTCTCCAATGGCCCAAAGAAATCCGCTTCGTCCACGAATAACTCTAGGCTCCTCCATAATGCCCACCATCCAAAGCTTGATCCCAGTCGCCTCGCACCACTACCACCACTCTCCGCTCCTCCCACCGCTACCTTGACCCAAATGCGTAGCGGCGACATCGACTTTTCTCAGGATCGCTTGTCCTTCTCCCCCTCTTTATCCGTCTCCACCTCCTTTTCCTCCCTTCCCTCTCCATCTTTCCCCCCCTCTTCCCTTCCTCAACCCGTACCCCGTCCCGCTCACCCTTCATACCGCTCAGACGACCTACCCTACCCTTCTTCCTCCGTAAACGACGTTTCAACCATCTCCTCTCACATAGAGGACGTCCTTTCCTCCGGTGATATCGTTGGCGAGGGAATCCCTCTTTTGGGCGAAATCCTTCGTCTCGTCCCTAACCAGTCTGCCGAGCAGGCACCCGTCGCAGACTATCAAGAACCTGCTAGGAAGTTCCAAGTCGTTCGTAAACTCGGCACCGGTAGTTATGCCGTCGTCTATCTTGTTCGTGAAATCCTTTTCTACTCCCCGCCATCCGAAGACGATCATTTCTATCCCGGCGGTCGCTTCGAGCTCGATGATTCCGCATCTATGCGCCCTCGCACGGAGTACGGCCGTGAATATGCTATCAAACTCCTGTCCAAAGCCGACCTTGATGAGGAAGAACACGTTGCCCAGCTTACAGAGGTACGTTACCATCAACTTGGCCTTTTTTTTATTTATTTCGGCTTCTAAAATGATTATAGGCGACCATTCAGCAGTCAATTCCCGTGCATCCCAACATTGTCACGTTGCATCGTACGCTGGAGACGTCGGCCTTTCTTCTTCTCCTTCTTGAATTCGTTCCCGGCCAAGACTTGTTCTACTTCTTGGAACAGGCTCGAGATCACTACGACATTGATCCCGCGGCCGATCCGACGCTCACCCATACTCCCCCAACCCCAGGCTTATTGTCGTCTCTTCACCCGTCTCAGTTACTCTCTCACACCCGCCTCCGTCTTATCGCCTCTATGTTTGCTCAAATGTGCGAAGCCGTAGCCGCTTGCCACGACGCCTCGGTTTTTCATCGTGACATAAAGCCGGAGAATTTCATTGTCACCGACGGTTGGACGCTCAATCACGACGGTATCCGCGAGCGAAAAGTCGTTGTCAAGCTTTCCGACTTTGGTTTATCCACTCGCGACGCAGTTTCATCTGACATGGACTGCGGGAGCGCCCCGTATATGAGTTTCGGTTAGACTTTTTTTTGTTTCTTTTTTCCTTCTTCTCTCGAGTCTTCTCACGCCTTATCTCTGCGCTTCTTTTGCAGAGTGCAGAAACAACGTGGCGCCGGTGTATAAGCCCCGTGCCGCTGATGTCTGGTCCCTGGGTATTGTTCTGATCAACATGTACGTACCGTGCATCATGTTTGCCTTGCACCTTCTTCCCTTTTATTGGGATCTTCGCTCATATACGTTCTCGCAGGCTTTACCATTGCAATCCTTGGGTTGATACCGTCAAGGATGGCTGTTCCTCTTTCGATCAATATCTTTCCAATCCAACGGAGTTTTTCATGCGGCGATTCGCCGGCATGACTTTTCCTGTTGCAAACTTTCTTGTCGAGAACGTGTTCTGTATCCTCGACGATCCTACTGACGACTCGCAACGCATTGGTGCCCGCGAGTTTGGCGTATGGGTCCGTGACTTGCCCACGCTCATGAGGCCGTCGCAACCGGCAACGCATACACATTCCCGCGTTCCTTCGACAGCGTCTATTGCCACAGGCCACCCAATCGCCTCCACGCCAGCTTCCCGTCGCCCGTCGTCTCGTCAGGCTTCCATTGGGGGTGGTTCACCTCGACGCCCCTCCGTCGTTCTTCGCTCTCTTTCCCGCCACACCCCTGTGGACGTTGCGCTCGACCGCGACGGATCTGACAGCGTTCTCCCTCCTACACTCAATTCTGTGCTTAATGAGGAGGACGAAGAGGAAGACCAACAGGTCCAACGCGATCAACATCCAGAGCAGTACCAGCAGCAAGCGGAGGAGTGCCGTTCTCCTTCCTTGCGGTCAGTTTCAACGACCAAGCGGCGTAAACGCGGACGCAAGGGAAAGGGTACGGCGTCAATGGACCACATCCAGACGGCCGAGTTGCTAGTCTCGGCGTCCCAATCGCTGGCCCGTGAGCTCAGTCGGCAAACGCGTTCCGCCTCCGCTGCTGTTCAGTCATTCCCCGATGTACCTCCTCCGCTGCCTGTCCCACCTGTCCCGCCTGTCCCGGTGCCTGTGTCGACCCCGGTCGTTACTAAAAAGCCCAGCAGGTGGAAGCTGTCGTTTGGGAGAAGCGGTGGCGAGGCCGCCATCAACGCACGGTCTGACTCGCGCAGCACACCTTCGAACTCGAATTCCGGTTCCGCACGTGCCACTAATGTGACAAATATAATCATGGGGCTGAATCCACCATCTGCCCCAACTACACCACACGTGCCGTCGTCGTCGCCGCCACCGCCACCACCAGTACCACGGTCATTACTGCTAGAGTCACCCATGCGTGGAAGGGGAGAGCCTCAAGTGGCACAGCCACGGCGTAACGGGTCACCAACAAGTACTCTCAGTGGGCGGCCCCTGGCGAGCAGTTCAAGTTCGGCAAGCAGCAATTGGCGGAACTCGACGTCGAGTACTAACACTTCCACGAGTGCGTTTACACGGTATAGTAACCACAGTATGCGCTCGGTATCGACGTTTGCAACTACTATTTCCACCACCTCTTCCGCGTCGTCGAGCACCAACTGGCGCAAACATCCGGACCCTGCCTTTCCATCATCATCAAGTTTGGCGTCGTCCGTATATTCCAATAACGGAACGCAGAATGGTGGACCGCCGCGACGGCCTCCAGCGAACATCAAGTGTACGTACTTTTTTATGCCTGCACCGTTCATTCCCGGAATGTGTCCGTTGATTTGACAATCTTCAGTGATGAGTGGTGTTCCATGGGAACTCAGCGGCGCACCACGCCAGCTCCATCAGAAAGATATGGACATTTTTGGCGCTCCGCCGCAACCGCGTGAGCGTAAACGTGCCGGACGGGGCGGAGGGAAGGGCAAGCAACCCGCAACGGGTTCAGGGGGCAAGAGCGCGCTCGAACCAATTAATGAGCGTCCTCAGCATCATACGCAATACAGGCAAGATGCGTCGACAAGTACGACGGACTTGACAGCGCAGGCTCATCAGGGCAGCAGCCAACACGGACAGGGGTTGCATGGACAGGGACTAGGAGGACAAGATGGTGGGGAAGCACCCAAGATGGGCAAGGCGCAAATCAATACGCTCGCCAAATTGCTATCTACGCTCAGGCGGTGATATCCCATCAACTGATGATCTTTCGATACGCGCCCGTAGCGATTGATTGTTGACCGGCTGTGCTGCCTGTTTTCTTCTCTACTGTCGTTCGTTGGTTTGATGGTTACGTCGATGTGTTTGCATATGCAGACACGTGTCCGTTTCTGTCTTAACCCCTTCATTGTTGTACCACCTTTTTTTTTCATGCCGCGATTCATGTCGCTGAACCCTCTGCGTCGCCGTCGCTGCCGTTTTGTAGACCAATTCTGACTCCAAGCCCATGCATGCCGTGGA
>QLPC01002383.1:0-40271 GCA_003314055.1 Lactifluus hygrophoroides | reverse complement strand
AAATCCTCCTATGGGAGTGGGACGAACCCCATCTCCTACAGAGTAATTCAATCCTCTGTTCTCTCTACACTCAGCACTGCGCTGTCCATTAGAAGCTTTTCATCGCTGCACTTCATCACTCCTGAACCGAAATTTGCTCATACTTCTCAACACCCCGCAGATGAGTCGTCATCCGGTGAAGCCCCTAATATCCCACGACGCACTGTAACCGATGGCGGTACATCTGACATCTTGTCTACAGCCGTTGGCAACCCCAGCCCTCGATCTACTGCTATCACCACCGCTGATCCGCAATACAGAACGGAAACGATCATCGCTCCTCCCATAGTTCCTGACTCACTGTCGTCACCTGCAGTAGTACCGGCCTTCAGTAGCGTCCCCATCGGAGGTCTCAATTCACCCCCGGACTCTGCTGTGAGCCAGCTGGCCTGGCACTCCCCCTTGTCGACTGGCATCTCCATCCTCATTCCCAATCCCAACTTTTTCTCCGCAAGTAATCTCGTCCTTGGGTCCTAATATAACTACTACCGGAGTATCGGTGCCTTTGTCGGGCACTATTGTCCTACGGAGGAGCGATGACGAAGAGGATATTCACACACCAATAATCCCGAGTGCCAAGGCCCTCGGCAAGCGACCCTTCAGGCTCACTATGGAAGAGCCTGATTGCACCGATGTACGTGACAACGCCCATGAACATACTCAGCTTTAACTTCCCCAATACCCCCGCTAGTTGGTCCAGTCCGAGCCAGGTCGGAGCCATCAGCCGCGGATACAGTTACAACTACTTTTACGATGTCACAATTGTGAGATGAGCACAAATTCGTACTTCTAAGGAATCATCAGAACATTTGGCTATATATTATATATTGTGTTGATGGTCTTGCGCAAGTCCCGGGCGAATGATTGCAGAAACTTACTAAGCCATATTTTGTCATGTGACGCGCTCGCTCGTTTAGACTACTCCAGGAATAGCTAGTCTGTCTCGTCTCGCATCTGCAGCATGGCTACAGTCCACTTACAGTGCTGTGTCTGTCGGAGACCTTCCCACCTCTTCTTACTCTTCACCCTACATACACATTGTTCTAATGTCTCCAAATGATTACTTCGTTGACGCACGGGAGGGTGCGATCAGAGCTGGTATGTTCCGGCCTCGTGTTTCCCACACATTTTCCCACGTACCGTGCTAGGTGGTCCCCCCAACTTGCCTCGATGTACTCACGATCGACGACTACAGCCCGAATTTATCGATCCCCTAGGTTTTATATCTTCCAAATATCTAAAGATTGCGGAGGAGGAAGATGGTAATTTCCTCGAATTCATAGCAGCGAGTGCTGATAAAGTCGTCGTCTATGTGAGTCCTTATATTAGCTGGTAGCCCGCGACGTCGCACATAAGTCTGAAATTACAGGTTGGGTTGTTCTCCGCTGCTGTGGCAGCATTGATTGCCGTATCAATACAGGATCTCAAACCAAATTCTCAGGATGTCTCTGCGTTCTACCTCGCCAAAATCTATCAACTTCAACTCAATGCATCTCAAGTACCCAATCCATCCCCTCCGGCCACTCCTCCTGCCTTCTCGCCGCAGAGATACGCAATTTGGGTGAATTCGCTCTGGTTTCTCAGCTTAGTTATCAGTCTTGCATGCGGTCTACTGGCGACACTACTACAATATTGGGCACGTTCATACCGCATGTTCACTCAGATGCCACGGCTGGATCCTCTTGGCCGCGCGCGGATCTCCGCCTTCGCTTTCCGCGGAGTCATTGATTGTCGCTTTCCCTTGGTATCTGAAATATTGGCCGCCATGATACACCTTTCCCTCTTCCTCTTCCTCACCGGTCTTCTCATATATCTCTTCAATATCAACAGCACCATCTTCAACACCGTTTTTCTCGTGATTGCAAGTTGTCCAGCGGGATACCTACTCATTACAGTGATGCCAATTTACCGCCTCGACAGCCCATACGCTTCACCGTTTTCACTTCTGGTCTGTCGGGCATTTGCCGGCATACTCTACGCAATCTACCACGCCCTCAGTTCTTTTGTGTGCGCTGGCAACACAGCCCTAGCACACAAGAGCAAGTACTATCGCAACTTCTTCTTTGACGGGTATGGGATGACTCTTGTCAAAACTGCCTGCAAATCAATTCCAGAAATCGATGGAAGAATCATGAAACAGGCGATTCGCAAACTAGATGATAGAGAGCTTGAATTGATTTTCGAGCGTATCTGTATCTCCTCACCTTCAGACTTGTTCTCTGACTTCCAATGCGGTCCCATAAAGAAATGGCTGTGGCCAGCTCTGCAAAAGTTTTTGGACCATACCATGTTACCCAATGTATTCTCCGAGGAGGATAGGATACGGCGGTTCCTCCTCAGCTTAGATGTTGTCGATGCGATGGGCTCACCCCAGGTAGCTTGGGAGATGGTCTATACTATTTTTTCTAGGGAATGGTGCCGCGTGCCTGGTTCTGTCGCCCTGGGTCGCGCTCTGAGAAACAGACTCGGAAACGACGAAGAAATTGGTTTATGTGTACGAAGCATTATCGCCGGCATTATTGCAAACGTGGAGGAGAACAATGAGAATTGGATGGGGCTTGCTGCGGACCATCTAGACACATCAAAAGATGTCCTTCGACACTACCTCGCACACGGCGATAGCGTTTTACTTGCCAACCTGATTCACGTTACCCGCCAGATCATTCGCGTTTCGGGAGACAATCGGGATATGGCTGACGCATTATCGTACATCTTGCGATCGCTTTCCAATCTTGACATACGAAATACTCTTCCTGAACTGCAACGCCAGTTTCTTGCCTTGTGGAACGAGATCATTGAAGAAGCTCCAGAAGCGCGGAGAAACAGGAACAACGTTCCTACAGTGATCCTGGATGGTCTCCGCAATCTCCGTGAGACATTACGTAGAGGAACAAACGACTCGAACGCCCCGATAACACCACCCTTATCCGTCACTTCTCCTATCCATAATGTGGTCTGCCTTGAGAACGCTCACTCCCCCCACGTCACTTCTCTTGTTTCGCATCATGAAGCTACTCCTACCAACATCCCTCCCCAATCAGCCTCGGCAGGTCAAGCCCATATCACTTCGGACCTTACCAACAAGGTGCCGCCTCATGACGCCCCTGTCATAACCCAACTGCTCAGCCCAGCCACTGACTTGGACGAACCCCACCCTACTCCTGAGCCCTACCAAAGCCGCCGCCCTTTTGGTCAGGCTGCACCGAACATGGCCGCCGCCAGCACAATACAGGGAAACGCTACTGGCAGGGAATCCAAGTCTACGTCCTTCCAACTGCCTATCCCTACCAGGATTCTTCCTGCGGATGCACATTCGTCCACAAATTCCGTGTATATCTCTAATGAACTTGAATTTCGTTCCCCAGTCTCGACATCTGCTCACATACCCCTCACCACCCAAGTCGCTTCCTTTTTCGACCCTACCATTCCGAGTACTCCACCCATCGGCACACGACAGTGTCAAGGCCCTGAAGGATCCGATTCAAATGGGTCAAACACACAAGTCAGGTCCGTCAGCTAAAGACAAACCTTCACCGGATCATCCGGCTTAATCTCTGCATATCCGAAACAGGCTGTAGTCAACTTTCTAGTTGGTATTTTTTTTTAATTCCATTATAAGGTTAATCATGACTGTAGAGGATATCAATTCCGCCCTCAATTTGTGACAAAGTGTAGAGTGTGAAGAGGTTCAAGCTCGCGATTCTCGTTAGAACTTTCTTTCATACGGTGATTACGTTTGTTATCATACACGCCCTTGTTATTTTCACGTACTTTTCTTGTTAACCCTTTCCATTGGTGGTGTTATGAGTGTTATGTATTGATCCTGTATACAGACCGTCTTGCACTTCACATTGCTCTGTGAGCATGAGCACGTGGATGGAAGCCTGAGAGCTCTAATACTGCTACTATTATCTACCCCTCAGTCGACACCTTAGCCAACACACCTCCCAGTTGACACTTGCTTATTTCTAGCTCAATTCTTTATGTATGCCCTCAGATATTTGAATGGCAATTTTCCTATTGCATATAAACCCCACATTCCAACAATCAGAGGAATCGGAATAGTATTTGAGCAATTGTGATGGTGTCGACTGAGGGGTGCACCTGTCGACTGGGGGTAGCCGATAGTATATGCCCCAGGCTGCCCAATTTCGGTGGTCCGTTTATAAGTGATCATAAGGAAAATGGGCTGAAAAATGTTGTACTAGTAGCACGAGTGTCCTCTAATATTATTTGGGTATCCAATAGGACACCTCACGCTGCATCACGCGCATGTAGAAGCCACGCTTACGTCAGTCATGCGCACGCAGCTGGCGGTCGGTGAACGGTGAACATTCCTACTCAGCGCTAGCTCTAACTCCCCATTACCTCCACCAGTACGAATCTGAACCGAGAGCGGAGGATATAGTCGCATTTGTTGCAGATTTTAACCTCTTTATTGAAGAATTATACCTGGTTTTCTCCCGTGTTCAAATCAATCTCATGCTAAGAAGTTGTTGTGATGTGACGTCTGTGACTCTATTATAGAGACGAGTGGTGAACGTGTTGTGATAGAAATAGGCCTCATGCCCGCAGTAACAGCTGGTGCGCCTCACATTTGTAGCCCACTTACTCTCAGTGCGACATCTGTCGGGGACCTTCTCTTCTCTTCTTCCTCTCCGCCGTACATACATCTTTAATGCCTCCAAACGGCTACCTTGTCGACGTACGGGAGGGTACTTCTAACGCAGATATGCTCCGGCCTCGTCTTTTCCACATTCCTGCGTACCCACCATGGTGCCTGAGTTTGGACTTGCCTCAAAATACTCAAAAGGAACGAATACGGCCCGAATATGTTGAACTCTTAGATTTCAAATGCCCCAAGTTTCTAGAATAGGCAAAGAAAGAGGGCGGGAAATATCCAGAATTTGAGGCACTCAATGTTGATTCGGTCATCGCATTTGTGAGTCTTGATATTTGCTGGTCACCTGCGACGTCGCGCATGAACCTGAGAATATAGGTTGGCTTGTTCTTCGCTGCCGTCGCAGTGTTTATTGCCATATCGATCCAAGACTCCAAGGAGTCCAAGCCAAATTCTCAGGACGTTTTCGCATTCTACCTCGCTAAGTTCTTCAATTGCCCGACCCAATGATTCCCCTGGATCCCTTCCTTCCTCTCTGGCCAGCCCCGCCTTCGCTCCGCCGAATTCTGCGATCTGGGTGAACCCATCTGGTTTCTATGCTTGATCAGCGGTCTTGTATGCGCTCCACTGGCGACACGTTCAAACCTCATGTCTACCCAATTACTAGGGCTCGATCCATTCAGTGGCGCGCGGTTCATAGTATTCAGTTTACGTGAAGAGATGGCCTCTCATGTTCTCTCGCTCAAGATCTCAAGCATTAACCGGCATGATACATTTTCCCCTCTTCCTCTTCTTTTCCGATCTTCTCATATACCTCTTTAAAGTCAATGTCACCATCTTCTACGAAGTTTTTTGGTTGATTGCGATTTATTAATAATGGATTGGTGATGAACTTTATCAAAACTACTCTCAAATCATTTCCAGAGGTCGATAGCGAAATTATGAACCGGGCAATTGGCTCCCTGGATGACAGAGAGCTAGAATTGATTTTCGAGTGTCTCTGTCTCTAAACTTCCAAGCGTATTCTCTGATTTTCGATGTGGTCCGGCCAATCAGGGGCTGTGGCCTACTCTGCCGCAATACTTGGACCATGCCATGGTCTACGAGAGGATAGAACACCACGGCTCCTCGTTTGCGTGGGTAGATGTTGTCAAGGCAACATGCCCCCGGGCTGAGTCCGAGTCCCTCCAGGCATATTTGCAGCTGGTCTTAGACACGGAATAGCGCCACATGCCTGGATTTGTTGCGTTGGGAGATGCTCTGAGAAGCAGACTCGGAAAAGGCGATAAGATGGATCTATGCCTACGAAGCATTATTCCCGGCATCGTTTGAAACGTGCAAAGGAATGACGATCGTTGGATAGCGCTCGCTGCAGACCAATTAATCAAATCGAAAGCTGACATTCGATTATATCTCTCACATGGTGATATGGGTGATAGATCGATAGCGGTCACTCGCCAACCTGATTCGCATCACTCGACAGATCTTTCTCTTTTCCAAAGACAATCATGATGTGGCCAATGCATCCGAGTCATCATCCATTTTGCGATCGCTTTTCAATTTTGACATACAAAATACTCTTCCTGATCTTCAGCACCAGTTTTTTACCTTATGTGATGAAGCCGACATTCCTATCGTGATCCTGCAGGACTTCCGCGATCTCCGCAAGAAATTCGGTTGTGGTGCCAACAACTCGCCGGATGCTCCGATAGCACAACGCCCATCCGTCGCCATTGCCCCTGGTGGTGGTCATCTCACATATTCGACTTTCCCTATCTCTGAGGCGGTCGATGTTGAGAACACTCGCACTCACGCCATTACTTACTCTATCGTTTCTCACAATGGTGCTATTTCTACCACCATCCCTCCTCACTCGGCCTCGCGAGTTCCTTCCTCGCACCCTGTAAACAAACCGTCGCCCGATGACACCCCTCACGCGATGGATCTGCTCACCCCAACCACTGACTTGGAGTCGCCCCACCCCACTCATGAACCTTTCCGAAGCCGCCGCCCTCTTAGTCAGGCTGCACAGGATATAGCCGCCGCGTGGGCAACACAAGACAGCACTACTAGCGGCCCGTCCAAGTCTCTCCATCCGCCTAACGCTACCACGGTGCTTCCCACCGATACGCAATCGCTCACAGACTTTGTGTATCTTTCTAGTAGACTCAAGTCACCCTCCTCCGCCTCCGCCTCTTCTCCTTTACCACCCACCACTCACCCAAGTGGCTTCAGTTTTCGGCCCTAATCCCGACGCAGTGCACCTGTCGTCACGCGTTATAAGCTCAAGGTTTTGAACGATCTGAACCAGATGGAGCAGCCCAGTCAAACAAATAGGTCAGATCCGTCAGCTAAAGACTGTGGTTTGCCGGATAATCCGACTTAATCTCCGCATGTCGCAAACGAGCTGCAGTCGCAATCTGTTTGTTGATCTTCGTAGGTACTATCTTTTGTTATGTTTTTTATTTCATATCAGGGCTAAGCATTGCTGTAAAGGATCTTAAATTTGTGACGACTATTACTAAATACTAAATACACGCTCGTTGTTTGACCCGCTAGTCAGTGGGTGAGGCAGTCACGTGATACATCGTTTGTTGAACAGTTTCTTCAGTCCGCATCGGCCGCATCGGCCGCATCATCGGAGCTGGAACATCTGGGCACGAGACTAGCTGAATTTAAAATTCCGCATCTACGAAAGGCGTTGAAAACTCGAATTTCGAATTTCGTCAAGGAGCTCGAAATCCTTGATATATCTTTGTGCGAGGAAATGGCACCTTATACCTCAGAAAAAAAAAACTGACCATGTTTTAGACAGTTTTCAGGATCATGAAAAGTGGCGAGATATAGGAGGGGAGTGAGATGGGGGGTCGTATGCGCACAGCAGCATAGAGAGGGATCCACCGCTGCACATCGACCCTGATATGGCATAGTACGCCATGCGTTTGCAGCGTGGTTACAACCCACTTACTGTAATGCCAGTGTGACGTCTATCGGGGTCCCTCCCATTTCCTCTTACTCTCCATCGCACAGAATTTTTCAATGTCTCCAAACGATTCCCAGATCGACATGGAGGAGCATACTAATGCCGGTATGTGCCGATCTCGTCTTTGCCACTTTTTTGCCCATGTACTGTGCCAGGTGGTGCTCCCGACTTGCCTCAAAGTACCGATACTACCAAAGAGCAACGATCTCGGCCTGAATACGTTGAACCCTTAAACTTCATATGTTCCAGGTTTATAGATAAGGCAGAGAAAGAGGACGGGCAATACTTACAATCTGAAGGAGACAACTTTAATTCGGTCATCGTATTTGTGAGTCTTTATATTTATTTTTCACCTGCTACGTCGCGCGTGAACTTGAGAATTACAGGTCGGGTTGTTCTCCGCTGCCGTCGCAGCATTTATTACTATATCGATTCAGGATCTCAAGCCAGGTCCTCAGGATGTTTCTGCATTCTACCTCGCCAATATCTATCAAGTTATTGCTCAACCCAACGCGTCACTTTCATCCCTTCCATCCGCTCTGGCGCGGCCCCCTGCATTCTCCCCGCCTAATTCCGCGATATGGGTGAATTCACTCTGGTTCCTGAGCCTGGCTACTAGTCTCGTATGTGCTCTAATGGCGACCTTGCTACAACATTCGGTCCGTTCAAACCTCGCATCCACCCGCTTGCCAGGTGTCAGTCCGCTCGAGCGCGCGCGGTTCACGGCATTCCGTTTACGCGGAGTAATGGCCTCTCACATTCTCTGGGGATCTGAAGTGTTAACTGGCATGATTCACTTTTCCCTCTTCCTCTTCTTCGCCGGTCTTCTCATATTCCTCTTCAATGTCAATATCATCATGTTCTACGCAGTTGTTTGGTTGGTCGCAATTTCTACTGCGGGATACCTATTCATAACATTCAGACCACTTCATCGCCTCAACTCGCCATACGGTTCACCGTTTACGTTTCTATTCTGTCGGCCAACTGCCGGCATACTCTATACTTTCCTCCGCATTTTCAACCATTTTCCATTCCTTGCCAAGACGGCTGCAGTACGCAACAGGAAGCGCTTTCATGACTTGTTCAAAGACGGATTTGTGATGACCTTTATCAAAACTACTCTCAAATCAATTCCAGAGGTCGATGGCGAAATTATGACACGGGCAATTCGCTCCCTGGATGATAGAGAGCTAGAATTGATTCTCAAGCGTCTCTGCGTCTCTACATTCCCAAGCGTATTCTCTGACTTCCAATGTGGACCCTCCAACGAATGGCTTTCGTCGGCTATGGTAAGGTACTTGGATCATACCATGGTACCCAATTTATTCTCTGAGGAGGATAGGACACGGCGCTTCCTCCTCTGCCTAGATGTTATCGATGCGATCCGCTCACGGGCCGATTATGCCGGTCAGACAGTCTCACGGGCCGAGTCATTTCAGCTAGCTTGGAATATGGTCTCCACAATCTTTGAAGCCGAATGGTGTCACATGCCCGGTTTTATTAAACTCACGCATTCTCTGCGAAGCAGACTCGGAAAGGACAAGGAGATGGATTTGTGCCTACAAATCATCATCGCCGGTATCATTGGAAATGTTCAGGGAAGCGACGATCGTTGGATGAACCTCACTGTAGATGAATTAGGCAAACCAAAAGACGGCATTCGATCGTATCTTGCAGACGAACACAGCATGTCACTCGCCAACCTGATTCACATCACTCGACAGATCTTTGGATTTTCGGGAGATACACAGGGTGTGGCTCAAGCCATACCAGCTATCTTTCGGTTGCTCTCCAAGTCTACCATAACAAATACGAAAATCGACATCGGAAAGACTGTTCGAGAATTGCAAGATGAATTTCGTGACTTGTGGAACGAAGTCGAAGCGCGGAAAAACGGTAGACCTGACAATATTCCTGACATGATCCTGACAAATCTCAATGATCTCCATGCAAACCTGGGGAGAAGTAGTAGTATCGCTAACTCAGACGTTCCGAAAGCACAACCGTCTTCATCCGTCATTATTCCCTCCGGTAGTGGTCTTCCCGCATCCTCGACTTCCCCTGGCGCTATTCCTGCCCCCGTGACGGTCCCTCCTCACTCTTCCTCGTCAATTACCTCGTACCCTGGAGAGAAGACGTCATCCCATGATGTCTCGCAACTACTCACCGTACTCACCCCTGCTGCTGACTCGGAGTCACCACATCCCACTTCTGAACCTTTCGACAGTCACCACACTATTGGTCAGGCCGCACGGGATACCGCTGCCGCTGGCGCAGCGCAAGTCACCACTGCCAAGTATGCCAACAACCCTTACCTTTTTATCCGCTCTCATGTAATTTTAGGCAGTCAATCGAAACGAACAAACGACGACTCACGCCGAAGTCGTTTCCTCAAGAATCGCAACCATCCTAATACTCCGAGTCAATCTCAGACTCTGAGCCCTCCACTTTCCGAAAAACAATTGGGTAAACGCAAGGCTCTTGATTCGGATGAAGAGATTGACGATCCTATCATTGTGGGATCTCCTAGCACCAATGAGGAGCTCAGTGATGAGCTGTGACATTTTCTTATTCGTTTTTCTCATCCCCGATCACCTGTTCTCGATGAATAACTTCATGCCGTCCTTTTTCTATCAAACCGTTTTGCGCCTCTTACTGTTTTACTTGACTGATGTAACATGTTGTGTACTCCATCTTTCGTGCGTCTACTATTGTTTCTCTCAAATGACGTTGCCTCGCGTGTACAGTACAGCGGGTAAAATGCTAGTGCGTCAATAATCTCAGCAAGGAGTAACCGCTACCAAATATAGCGCACCGCTTGCACACGTGAGAAGAGTGAGCCTTACTGGGGCTATTCACAACCACTGCATTGTGGGTTTCCCTCTGCGATGCCATCATGATGAGTTTCTGATGCACGCGTCTCGTAGTGGATCAAAGGCCACGCAAAAACGAAACCCGACACGAGCGGCGATCGCCTCTCAAACATCCCGGTTATGGTTGTAACCCCTCCCCCGCAGACCGACCGACCGACCGACCAATCAACGGAGTTCCAGACCCATTCCAAAATCGTTCTCCCAGGTTCCCCAAGCCTCAGAGTCCAACCCAGTCGTTAAAGAAACTTGTGTCAATTACGACCTATAATTAGGTGGGCGCAAGCTTGAGCTCTCTACGTATTGGCTTGGCTGTTGTCGATTATTGATGGACCCCCTCAAATTTTTTTTTTTCTCCCTCTCCTTTTTTTCGCAAATTGCCCGACACCCCCACCTTGTCTCTTGTAGGGGTGCGCACCGTACCGTAACGGCAGTCGGCCGTACATATACGGTAGCCTTACGGGTACGACAATATCGTAGCCATAGCCGTAGGTGCCATCTTCAAAGTCTGACGGTTCGGTCGGCAGTCGAAATGGCTGACAACGGCTGTATACAGGTGAATGGGTGCTACAGTAATGACGATTTTTTGTAGACTATAGCACTGAATAAAAACAATACATATCCCTGTATATGACCTCTGCGTTATGTGTATGACAATTAGCAACACAATACTCCGCCTCGACTTCCTGGATAAATGAGAAAAAGGTCATGCGAAATTCACCACCGGTATTTAAGAGTACGCACCGCCTTCGTCTTCTCGATCATTTGTCGGCCATACGCTGTTACACTCAACGAAATAGGTAGACAGGGGAGTTTTCCAATAGTTTCTCCAGTAAAACCATACACCGAGCTTGCACTAATCTGTGTTAATGTAGGCTGACCGCAAGAAATCATGTCCAACAGATAAACCTACCTTCAGGGCAAGTTGTCGACTGTCCAACACCGCACACTTGAAAGGGTCCGTTTCCTTTTTCAAGTCGGCATCCATTTTTTTCTTGTTGATAAATTGGAATGAAAAGGAGTGGACAACATGGTATGGAGACCACAGTCGAAGATCGTAGATTGAAAAAGTGCGATTCCTGAGAGTTAACTTTGAAAGTTAAGACAGATCTAAACTTCACATTACTTGATGGTCCTACACAAAGAGATGGAATGCAGCAAGCCAGTATCTCTCTCTGTAAAGGAGAAGCACATTGATAAATTGGGCCGGCACAGCGCACGACTGCCAACCAAGATTTTCAAGGCGCACGAATATCTCAACATGTTGATCGGACACATTCAAACTCAGCCGTGCCACCGATGTCGGCCGTTTTTGCCGTAATCACTTCACCGACACGGTGCATCGCTGTACCGTACCCATACCGACATGTGTCTTCCTGGAGGGCTCACGGTACGGTTACGGTGCGCAGCCCTAGTCTCTTGGTTAACTGACCTGCCCTTGGCGCCTAAGTGTTCTGACAGGTAACTTAACTTAGGGATCCGCAACTTTTGAACTGCACAGACAGTAACCAAGCTTGTCCGCAGTAAGTGTCAGGCTGACGGTACCTGACGACTTCTGGGTGTGTGATAATATCATCCCTTTCGAGTACACTCACTCGCCTTTTTAAGACGCCGGGTTTCTCCTTTCGTGGTTGAGAGCTGTCCGCATTTGGTGTTAACCCTAGCCCCAACACCAACATAATTGGTCTAGCCCCGGTGCCCATTGGAAATGTCCCGAATGGGCGATCAGTACAGTACAGTCACCTTATCGGGTATCTTCCAGGTTATCCCTTTGCCCTTAACTTTCGATCGGAACATTCCTTGAGCTGTGCCGACAACGAGGCATTGGCAAACAGAAGGGGGATTACGCACAGTATCCACATTCGTCAAGGGAAGCACATGCAGTTCAAATCCTTGACTGGGCTTTTCTTGCCGACATTGAGGGAAGCCAATGGCATTGAACAGGCCACCGCACTGCCACGAGAGGCCTGGACATGCTGGACACCTTAAGAAACCTGAGAGCAGAGTTTCGTACGCAGAATGTGAGCATCGAGTCCATGTGGAGGTGGTCAGCTGATATCTGTTCTGATAAGACGCCAAAAGGGGCATCTCGTGCGGTTTTAATAACGAGGACGGGGCATGCCTTTGCATCAATCTCTCACACCACCCTCCAGCTCGTTAGTAACACCTAACCAATCTTCTCTTCCTTCCTACTTTTCGATCCACGCAATCACCTTCAAAGCTGGAATGTATGCGGCTGCGGCACAACACAATCCAAGAGCTGATGTTAGGTATGTTATCGGCGCCTCGCACCCGATGTCGCCTGTTACTCACCATTCCTTTACCCCAAGTCCTCAAAATTCCAGATCAAGGTGAATTATGCCATTTTCACATATATAAATTTAACTCAGTTTGAAGCAGCCAGGGGGAAGAACAACCGAGCTTGGTCCGGGTCAAGGTCACCGGTATGCATAGTAGTGATATTACTTTAATCAGTGCTAAATCTCGTTCTCACCTAGTCCTCGGAGCGTATAACCTTCCACACATCAGTGGATTCACTCACAGTGAGAGAAGATTCTGCGCTACTCTGAACCATGGGGAAACAGAACATTGTACCGGATATGTGCGGCCAGAGAGTCCCGGGAAAGATGTGCAATGGAATAAGCCGAATAACGAGTTTCAGCTGTGAGAACGCTGTCTATTTTCAATCGGATCCACTACTGAGTCTCCTGCAGTGAAGTACGATCGAACTCCCATCTTACGCTATCTCTTTGGGCGGTGAAGGGTGTTGGCATCGTAAAGCACTGGCACCCGAACCGCACCCATATCGGAACGAAGAACATAACTTGTGAATCTCGGCGCGGTTCGTATTTCTCATAACCCTTACTCGTCCCTCGAGCTTACCCCTGAAAAGAGAACATACCCTTCGCTTGGAAGGATGACGACGGAGATACGACCACTGTCTACTTGACAATTGTCGTCTCAGCGGATCAGCTCTAATTTCCAACTGCAGATGCTATAGGATCGGCTATGTTTTAGTGTTTTCTTTCCGTAATACCAGCTATGTGCAACGAGTGTGCATGGATGAAATGAGAGAAAAGACAAAAGGATGCATCAAGCAGACAGTAAAACCCGGATACGTAGGTGGCGCGACGCTTGCACCTCCTATTAGCGTCCATCTCTCAAGCGGATTGGTGAGCCACGACACCTTTCTGGCGGCATCACCTTCTTGCGTGCTGGAGGAGAAACAATCTCTGGGAAATTTGATATGATAGTGAGTCCAGAGGCCGCCCAATAAGCCAAACAGAACGCCCGAGCACCAGTCTTGCGATCACTTTCCAATCTTGACATACGAAATACTCTTCCTGACAGTTTCTTGCCTTGTGGAACGAGATCATCGAAGAAGCTCCAGAAGCGCGGAGAAACAGGAACATCATTCCTACAGTGATCCTGGGTGGTCTCTGCAATCTCCGTGAGACATTACGTAGAGGAACAAACGACTCCAATGCCCCGATAACACCACCCTTATCCGTCACTTCTCCTATCCATAATGTGGTGGCCTTGAGAATGCTCACACCCCCCACGTCACTGTTCCTCTAGTTTCGCATCATGAAGCTACTCCCACCAACATCCCTCCCCAATCAGCCTCGGCAAGTCAAGCTCATATCACTTCGGACCTTACCAACAAGGTGCCACCTCATGATGCCCCTGTCATAACCCAACTGCTCAGCCCATCCACTGACTTGGACGAACCCCATCCTACTCCTGAGCCCTATCAAAGCCGCCGCCCTTGTGGTCAGGCTGCACAGACCATGGTCGCCGCCAGCACAATACAGGGAAACGCTACTGGCAGGGAATCCAAGTCTACGTCCTTCCAACTGCCTATCCCTACCCACCAGGATTCTTCCTGCGGATGCACATTCGTCCACAAATTCCGTATATATCTCTAATGAACTTGAATTTCGTTCCCCAGTCTCGACATCTGCTCATATACCCCTCACCACCCAAGTCGCTTCCTTTTTCGATACTACCGTTCCGAGTACTCCACCGATCGGCACACGACAGTGTCAAGGCCCTGAAGGATCCGATTCAGATGCGTCAAGCACACAAGTCAGATCGGTCAGCTAAAGACAAACCTTCACCGGATCATCCGGCTTAATCTCTGCATATCCGAAACAGGCTGTAGTCAACTTTCTAGTTGGTATTTTTTTTTAATTCCATTATAAGGTTAATCATGACTGTAGAGGATATCAATTCCGCCCTCAATTTGTGACAAAGTGTAGAGTGTGAAGGAGTTCAAGCTCGCGATTCTCGTTAGAACTTTCTTTCATACGGTGATTACGTTTGTTGTCAACACGCCCTTGTTATTTTCACGTACTTTTCTTGTTAACCCTTTCCATTGGTGGTGTTATGAGTGTTATGTATTGATCCTGTATAAAGACCGTCTTGTACTTCACATTGCTTTGTGAGCATTAGCACGTGGATGGATGGCTGAGAGCTCTAATATTGTTATATGTCCCAGGCTGCCCAATTTCTGTGATCAGTTTATAAGTGATCATAAGGAAAATCGGTTGAAAATTATTGTACTAGTAGTACGAGTGTCCTCTAATATTATTTGGGTATCCAATAAATGACGATGACGACGAAGAGGACACATCACGCAGCATCACGCGCATCAGAAGCCGCGCTTACGTCAGTCACCCCCACGCACCTGGCGGATTCCTATTCAGCGCTAGTTCTGACTCCCCCATTAGCTCCACTACTGTAGTGCAAGTCTGAACCGAGAGCGGAGGATTCAGTCGCATTTATTGCCGATTTTAACCTCTTTATTGAAAAATTCTACCTGGTTTTCTCCCGTGTTGAAATCGAGCTCATGCCAAGAAATTGCCAGAACGTTTTGCCATTGTCAAGGAACTTTAAATCACTACAACACTTCAATCTTACGGACCCACCATAAAGACTACGAAGCCGGTCAGGGCTATCCACATGGTGCGAACCGTCCCAAACTCCATTATTGTTGTTGTGACGTCTGTGACTCTATAGAGCACGAGTAGTAAACGTGTTGTGATGACAATAGGCCTCATGATCCCGCAATAATGACTGGTACGCCTCACGTTTGTAGCCCACTTACTCCCAGTGCAACATCTGTTAGGGACCTCTCTTCTCTCCTTCCTCTCTGCTGCACATACATATTTAATGCCTCGAAAGTCGAAACGATTACCCCGTCGACGTACGGGAGGGTGTTTCTAACGCAAGTATGTTCCGGCCTCGTCTCCTCCACATTCCTGCCTACCCACCACGATGCTAAGTAGTCTTACGAGTTTGGACTTGCCTCAAAATACTCAAAAGGAACGAATACAGCCCGAATATGTAGAACCCTTAGATTTCAAGTGTCCCAAGTTTCTAGAAAAGGCAAAGAAAGAGGGCGGGAAATATCCAGAATTTGAGGTACTCAATGTCGATTCAGTCATCGTATTTGTGAGTCTTGATATTTGCTGGTCACTTGCAACGTCGCGCATGAACTTGAGAATACAGGTTGGCTTGTTCTCTGCTGCCGTCGCGGCATTAATTGCCATATCGATCCAAGACCTCAAGCCAAATTCTCAGGACGTTTCCGCATTCTACCTCACTAAGTTCTTGCCCAACCCAATGTATCCCCTGGATCCCTTCCTTCCTCTCTGGCCAGCCCTGCCTTCGCTCCGCCGAATTCTGCGATCTGGGTGAACCCATCTGGTTTCTGTGCTTGGTCAGCAGTCTTGTATGCGCTCCACTGGCGGCACCACTACAGTACGCGACACGTTCAAACCTCATGTCCATTGTCCACCCAATTACTAGTGCTCGATCAATTCGGCGGCGTGCGGTTCATAGCATTCCGTTTATGCGGAGTGATGGCCTCATGTTCTCTCGGGATCTCAAGCATCAACCGGCATGATACATTTTCCCCTCTTCCTCTTCTTTTTCGGCCTTCTCATACACCTCTTTAAAGTCAATGTCACCATCTTCTACGCAGTTTTTTGGTTGATTGCGATTTCTACTGCGGGGTGCCTATTTATAACCGTCAGGCCACCTCTTCGCCAGTCACAGCATCAGTCAAGTAATATCGTGACTTGTCCGTTGATGGATTGGTGATGAGCTTTATCAAAACTACTCTCAAATCATTTCCAGAGGTCGATGGCGAAATTATGAACCGGGCAATTGGCTCCCTGGATGATAGAGAGCTAGAATTGATTTTCGAGCGTCTCTGTCTCTAAACTTCCAAGCGTGTTCTCTGACTTTCGACGTGGTCCGACCAATCAGGGGCTGCGGCCATCTCTGCCGCAATGCTTGGACCATACTATGGTCTACGAGAGGATAGAACACGACGGTTCTTCCTTTGCGTGCGTAGATGTTGTCGAGGCAACATGTTTCCCGGGCCGAGTCCGCGTCCTTCCAGGCATCTTGGGAGCTGGTCTTAGACACGGAATAGTGCCACATGTCTGGCTTTGTTGCGCTGGGAGATGCTCTGAGAAGCAGACTCGGAAACGGCGATAAGATGGATCTATGCCTACGAAGCATTATTCCCGGCATCGTTTGAAACGTGCAAACGAATGACGTCCGTTGGATAGCCCTCGCTGCAGATCAATTAGTCAAATCAAAAGCGACATTCGACCATATCTCTCGCATGGTGATAGATCGATAGCGGTCACTCGCCAACCTGATTCGCATCACTCGACAGATCTTTCTCTTTTCTAAAGATAATCATGATGTGGCCAATGCATCCGAGTCATCATCCATATTTCGATCGCTTTTCAATTTTGACATACAAAATACTCTTCCTCATCGCAGCGCCAGTTTCTCACCTTACGGGATGAAGCCAACATTCCTATCGTGATCCTGTAGAGCCTCCGCGATCTCCGCAAGAACTTGAGTTGTGGTGCCCATAACTCGCCGGATGCTCCGATAGCACAACGGTGACAACGCTCATCCGTCGCCACTCCCCCTGGTGGTGGCCATCTCATATATTCAACTTTCCCTATCCCCGAGGTAGTTGGTGTTGAGAACGCTCGCACACACGCCATTGCTCCCTCTATCGTTTCTCACCATGGTGCGATTTGTGCCATCATCCCTCCTCACTCGGCCTCGCCAGTTCCTGCCTTGCACCCTGTAAACAAACCATCGCCCGATGACACCCCCTCACGCGATGCATCTACTCACCCCAACCACTGACTTGGAGTCGCCTCACCCCACTAATGAGCCTTTTCCAAAACCATCGCCGTCTTAGTCAGGCTGTACATATAACCGCCGCGGGGCAACACAAGAGTGACAAGACAACACTACTAGTTGCACGTCCAAGTCCCTCCATCTACTATGGTGCTCCCCACCGATATGCGATCACTCCCAGACCTTGAGAATCCTTCTGGCAGACTGAAGTAACCCTCCTCCACCTCTGCATCTTCTCCTTTACCACCTGCCACCCACCCAAGTGGCTTCTGTTTTCGACCCTAATCCCGTCCCACGCACTGCAATTGTCATCGCGCGTGATAAGCTCAAGGTTGTGAACGCCTCGAATCAGATAGAGTAGCCCAGTCAAACAAATAGGTTAGATCCGTCAGCTATTATAAAGACCGTGAATGGCTTGCCGGATAATCTGACTTAATCTCCGCATGTCGCAAACGAGCTGCAGTCGCAATCCGTTTGTTGACCTTCTTAGGTACTTATTTTTTGTTACGTTTTTGATTTCATATCAGGGCTAAGCATTGCTATAAGGGGTGTTAAATTTGTAACGAGTTAAGTTACACCCTCGTTGTTTGTTGACCCAAATTCTAGATGCGAGAGACAGTCACGTGATACGACCACGAGCATAAGTTAAACGCCACATCTGCGACACGTGACAGTTGAAAATTCGAATCTCATCAGCGAAAAGCTCACAATCCTTGACATATCTCTGTGTGAGGCAATAACACCCTATACCTCAGAAAAAAAATCCTGACCATGTTTTAGACAGTTTTCAAGATTGTGAAACGTGGCGAGATGTAGGAGGGGATCGAGACGCTGATATGGCATAGTACGCCTCGCGTTTGCAGCATGGTTACAACCCATTTAATGCCAGTGCGACGTCTATCGGGGGCCCTCCCATCTCCTCTTACTCTCTATCGCACATAATTTCTCAATGTCTCCAAAGGATTCTCGGATCGACATGGAGGAGGAGCATACTAAAGCTGGTATGTTCCAACCTCGTCTTTGCCACTTTTTTACCCACGCACTGTACCAGGTAGTGCTCCCGACTTTCCTCAAAGTACCCAAGAGCAACGATCTCGGCCCGAATACGTTGAACCCTTAAACTTCATATGTACCAGGTTTATAGATAAGGCAGAGAAAGAGGACGGGCAATACTTACAATCTGAAGGAGACAACTTTGATTCGGTCATCGTATTTGTGAGTCTTTATATTTGCTTTGTCACCTGCTACGTCGCGCGTGAACTTGAGAATTATAGGTCGGGTTGTTCTCCGCTGCCGTCGCAGCATTTATTTCTATATCGATCCAGGATCTCAAGCCAAATTCTCAGGATGTTTCCGCATTCTACCTCGCCAATATCTATCAAGTCATTGCCCAACCCAACGCGTCACTTTCATCCCTTCCTTCCGCTCTGGCGCGGCCCCCTGCATTCTCCCCGTCTAATTCCGCGATATGGGTGAATTCACTCTGGTTCCTGAGCCTGGTTACTAGTCTCGTATGTGCTCTGATGGCGACCTTGCTACAACGTTCGGTCCGTTCGAACCTCGCATTAACCCGGGTGCCAGGTGTCGGTCCACTCGAGCGCGCGCGGTTCACGGCATTCAGTTTACGCGGAGTAATGACCTCTCACGTTCTCTGGGGATCTGAAGTGTTAACTGGCATGATTCACTTTTCCCTCTTCCTCTTCTTCGCCGGTCTTCTCATATTCCTCTTCAATGTCAATGTCATCATATTCCACGCAGTTGTCTGGTTGATCGCAATTTCTACTGCGGGATACCTAATTATGACAGTCAGACCAATTCATAGCCTCAACACGCCATATGGTTCACCCTTTTCCCTTCTGGTCTGTCGGCCAGCTGCCGGCATACTCTACGGTGTCTTCTGTACTCTCAACTATATTCCATTCCTTGCCAAGATGGGTGCAGTACGCGACAGGAAGCGCTTTCGTGACTTTTTCAAAGACGGATTAGTGAAGACCTTGGTTAATACTAGTTTCAAATCAATTCCAGAGGTCGATGGCGATATCGTGACACGAGTAATTCGCTCCCTGGACGATAGAGAGCTAGAATTGATTCTCCAGCGTCTCTGCGTCTCTACATTCCCAACCGTGTTCCCCAACTTCCAATGTGGACCCTCCGATAATTGGCTGGAGCCAGCTCTGCTGGAGTACTTGGACCACACCATGGTACCCAATTTATTCTCTGAAGAGGATAGGACACGGCGCTTCCTCCTCTGCCTAGATGTTATCGATGCGATCCGCTCCCGGGCCGATTATGTCGATGCGACGCGCTCACGGGCCGAGTCCTTCCAGCTAGCCTGGAAGATGGTCTCCATAATCTTTGAAGCGGAATGGTGTCACATGCCTGGTTTTATTACACTCGCGCATTCTCTGCGAAGCAGACTCGGAAAGGACCAGGAGATGGATTTATGCCTACAAATCATCATCGCCGGCATCGTTGGAAACGTACAGAGGAGCGACGAACATTGGATCGCACTCGCTGCAGATGAATTAGGCAAATCAGAAGACGTCATTCGATCGTATATTGCGGACGACCACAGCATGTCACTCTCTAACCTGATTCACATCACTCGACAGATCTTTCTCTTTTCGGGAGACAATTGGGGTGTGGCTGACGCGATACCACCTATTTTTCGGTTGCTCTCCAGATCTAACATAACAAATACCAAGATCGACATCGGAAAGACTGTTCGGAAATTGCAGGACGAATTTCGTGACTTGTGGGACGAAGTCGAAGCCCGGAAAAAGGGCAACCCTGACGATATTCCTTACATGATCCTGACAAATCTCAATGATCTCCATGCGAAATTGGGGAGAAGTAGTATCGCTGACTCAGATGTCCCGAAAGCACAACCCTCCTCATCCGTCATTATTCCCTCTGGTAGTGGTCTTCCCGCATCCTCGACTTCCCCTGGCGCTATTCCCACCACCGTGACAGTCCCTCCTCACTCTTCCATGTCAGTTCCAGCTCATACCATTACTTCGTACCCTGGCGAGAAGACATCACCGCATGACACCTTTGTCGCCTCGCAACTACTCACCTCCGCTGCTGACTCGGAGTCACTGCACCCCACTTCCACACCTTCCCACAGTCACACTCTTGTTCCGGCCGCACGGGATACCGCCGCTGCTGGCGCAACGCAGGTCACCGCTGCTGGTAGCACGTCCGAGTGGTCCCTCCACCTGCATACCCCTCCCAGTGTACCTTCAGTGAATGCGCAATCGCTCACAGACTTTGTGCATACTTCTAATAGACTGGGGTCATCCTCCCGCGTCTCTGCATCCGCACCTTTACCCCTAACCACGCAGGCCGTACCACGCGCCGTACCTGTCGTCGCGCGTGATGGGACCAAGGCTTCAGACGATCCAAATCAAATAACATCGCCCCGTCAAACAGAGAGATCGGATCCGTCAGCCCACGATCGTGGTTTGCCGGATGATCCCGCTTAATTTCCGCATGGTCGAGACAGGCTGCAATCTGTTTGCTAGTCGCTGAAGGTGTGTGCTTTTTTTAGATTCCATGTCAGGGCTAACCATTTATGTAGAGGATATTAATTTCGGCCGCAATGGGTGAACAAGCCCTCAAGGACACGCGATTCTCATCGGAATTTCCATACGGAGATCATGTTTATTTATAGTACACACTTTCGTCACAGCTGTTTTGACCTTTTGCCCTGATTTGATTAGTGGTGCTATATATTGATTCTGCTTGATACGCACAGGACAAGGTTGTGAATCCTTGTCTTGTACGGGTCAGATTAGTATTCTTACATACGGACAAAGCCCCTCGGACCTCAACCTCGTGGGCAGCGCCACGCGACTACCCTCCAGTATGTCACGATCAGACGTCATAACGCCATCAACAATGCACTTGCAGCCCTCGCGGGCACGTCCGTCATCGCGTCATCAGTGATACAGATCCTTCAATATATGAAACCACAAAAGAAATAACTTATGAGATCCGCACGCCGAGGTTACAGCTCATGATGAGGTCACAGCAACCCGCCAGACCTATGACTACAACTGCCATTCAACACGGATATCATCCCTTTTGAGTACGTACACTCATTAGCCTTTTTTAAGACGTGCGAGAAGCCGGATTTCTCCGCATTTGGTGTTAATATAACTGGTTTTGCCCCATTGCCCAAATGGGCGATCGGTACAGTCACCTTATCGGGTATCTATTCAGGTTATCCCTTTGCCCTTAACTTTCCATCGGAACGTTCTTTGAGCGGCGCCGACAACGAGGAATTGGCACACAGAGGGGAGGACCACGCACTGTATCCACGTTCCTCAAGGGAAGCACATGCAGTTCAAGTCTCTGACTGGGCTTTTCTTGCCGACATTGGGGGAAGCTGATGGCATTGATCAGCGAGAGGCCTGGACGCCTTGAAACGCCTGAGAGCAGAGATTCGTACCGTGACGCAGAATGTGAGCATCGAGTCCATGTGGAGGTGGTCAGCTGATATCGGTTCCGATAAGACGCCAAAGGGGCATCTCGTCCAGTTATAATAACGGGGACGGGCCATACTTTTGCACCACCCCTCTCACCATCCTCCAACTGGTTAGTAACGCCTAACCAATCTTCTCCTCCTTCATAATTTTAGATCTACGCAATCATCTTCAAAGGCTAGAATGTATGCGGCAGAGGTACAACACAGTCCGAGAGCCGATAATACGTATGTTATCGGCGCTTCACACCCGATGTCGCCTGCTACTCACCAATGTCACCATTCCTTTACCCCCAGTCCTCGAAACTCCAGATCAAGGTGCATTAAACCCTTTTCAATCCGCATACAATTAACCGGGTTTGAAAAGCACCCTGGTGGGGGAAAAGCAACCGAGCTTGGTCAGGGTCAGGGTCACCGGTGCGTGTAGTAGTGATATTGCTTTAATAAGTGCTAGATCTTGTTATCCCCTAGTCCTCGGAGCGCGTAACCTTCCGCACATCAGTGGATTCACTCACAGTGAGAGAAGATTCGGCGCTGCTCTGAACGATGGGGAAACAGAGCATTGTACCGAATATCTGCGGCCCGAGAGTCCCGAGAATGACGTGCAATGGAATAAGGAGTTTCAGCTGTGAGAACGCTGTCTATTTTCAATCGGATCCACGACCGAGCCTCCTGCAGTGAAGTACGATCGAACTCCCATCTTACCCTATCTCTTTGGGCGGTGAAGGGTGTTGGCATCGTAAAGCACTGGTACCGGAACCGCACCCAAATCGGAACAAAGAACATAACTTGTGAATCTCGGCACGGTTCGTATTTCTCATAATCCTTACTCGTCCCTCGATCTTACCCCTGAAAAGAGGACATACCCTTCACTTGGAAGGATGACAACGGAGATACGACCACTGTCTACTTGACAATTGTCGTCTCAGCGGATCTGCTCTAATCTCCAACTGCAGATGCTATAGGATCAGCTATGTTTTAGTGTCTTCGTTTAGTAATACCAGCTATGTGCAACGAATGGGCATGGATGAAAAGAGAGAAAAGACAAGGATGCGTCGAGCAGACTGGTGAAGTAGATAAGATAAGATAAGATAAGGACCACAGCTTACATAACAAATAACCGGCGCGACTTCCCGGATCCTATTCGAGAGCGGCGCCATGCCACCCTCCACCGGCATACTAACGCTAGTGGCCCACGCTAATAAGGCAGCACTCGGACCAGATTTTTCCATACTTAACTCACCCGTTAAAAGGAACCCTCAGGCTGCCAGTATAAGACCGAGCCATGGGCCTTGGATACAGTCACACTTCAAGTTTGCAAATTGCAACCCCGTCACGGTATTTTATCAAGGAGTTCTACCTAGTTTTCCCTTAGCAGGGAGCAAAATAATGATAGAACCCAACGAGTGCAAGTGTTTCCAAGGAATTGCTTGTACGTTCTGCCCTTATATTATCAGAACGACTCAGACTACCCAACTGAAACAGGTGCGGGTAGGCCACACGTGTGATATGACATCTTCTGTGATTCTATGGAGCTTGAGCTAGGAACGTGCTGTGATACATCGACGGAAATAGGCTGGGTCATGATCCCGCAGTAACAGCTGGTGCGCCTCGCGTTTGCAACACGGCTACAACCTATTTAATACCAGTACCAGACTACCAGTGCTGCGCTATCGCCCCCCCCCACCTTTTCTTGCTCTCCACTGCTCATACTTTTTCAATGTCTCTAAACGATTCCCGAATCGACATACAGAAGGGGCTTTCTAACGAAGGTATGTTCCAGCCTTGCCTTTGCCACCTACTTCCCCACGTACCGTGCTAGGTCCGAGTCTTCCCCCCGAACTGCCTCAAAGTACTCAACAGGAACGAATACGGCCCGAATACGTAGAACCCTTAGATTTCATATGTTCCAAGTTTCTAGAAAAGGCAGAGAAAGAGGACGGGCAATATCTAGGATTTGAGGCACTCAATGTTGATTCGGTCATCGTATTTGTGAGTCCTTTTTATGGCTGGTCACCTGGGACGTCGTGCATGAACTTGAGAATTACAGGTCGGGTTGTTCTCCGCTGCCGTCGCAGCATTTATTTCTATATCGATCCAGGATCTCAAGCCCAATTCTCAGGATGTCTCCGCATTCTACCTCGCCAATATCTATCAAGTCATTGCCCAACCCAATGTATCCCCTGCATCTCTTCCTTCCTCTCTGGCCAGCCCCCCCACCTTCTCCCCGCCGAAATCTGCGATCTGGGTGAATTCACTCTGGTTCCTGAGCCTGGTCAATAGTCTCGTATGCGCTCTAATGGCGACCTTGCTACAATATTCGATCCGTTCAAACCTTACGTCCACCCAGTTGCCAAGTGTCAGTCCACTCGAGCGCGCGCGGTTTACGGCATTCCGTTTACAAGGAGTGATTGCCTCTCACATTCTCTTGGGATCTCAAGTGTTAACCGGCATGATACACGTCTCCCTCTTCCTCTTCTTTGCCGGTCTTCTCATATACCTCTTCAATGTCAATGTCGTCATATTCTACGCAGTTGTTTGGTTAATTGCGATTTCTACTGCGGTATATCTATACATAACAATCAAGCCACTTCGTAACCTCAACTCCCCATATGGTTCACCGTTTTCGTTTCTGGTCTGTCGGCCAGCTGCCGGCATAGTCTACGTGGTCACTCTCATTCTCGAATTTTTCAAACTTTCTCCATCTGCTGCGCGCAATTCATCTAACAAAGACGATAGCCCTTCCAACCGCTTTCTTGACCTATTCAAAGACGGGTTGGTGATGAGCTTTATCAAAACTACTCTCAGATCAATTCCCGCCGTCGACAGCGAAATTATTACACGTGTAATTGGCTCCCTGGATGATCAAGAGTTAGGATTGATCCTCGAGCGCCTCTGCGTCTCTACACTCCCAAGCGTGTTCCCCAAATTCCAATGTGGACCCTCCGGCAAATGGCTGCAGCCAGCCTTGCTGGAGTACTTGGACCATACCATGGTACCAAATTTATTCTCTGAAGAGGATAGGACACGGCGCTTCCTCCTCTGCCTAGATGTTGTCGATGCGATCTACTCCCGGGCCGATTATGCTGATGAGACGCGCTCACGGGCCGAGTCCTTCCAGCTAGCCTGGAAGATGGTCTCCACAATCTTTGAAGCCGAATGGTGTCACATGCCCGGTTTTATTACACTCGCGCATGCTCTGCGAAGCAGACTCGGAAAGGACCAGGAGATGGATTTATGCCTACAAATCATCATCGCCGGCATCGTTGGAAACGTACAGAGGAGCGACGAACGTTGGATAGCACTCGCTGCAGGCCACTTAGGCAAATCAGAAGACGTCATTCGATCGTATCTTGCAGACGACCACAGCATGTCACTTGCCAACCTAATTCACATCACTCGACAGATCTTTCACTTTTCCGGAGATAATCGGCGTGTGGCTCACCCAATACCAGCTATCTTTTGGTTGCTCTCGAAATCCAGCATAACGAATACCAAAATCGACATCGGAAAGACTGTTCAGAAATTGCAGGAAGAATTTCGTGAGTTGTGGGACGAAGTCGAAGCGCGGAAAAATGGCAACCCTGACAATATTCCTGACGTGATCTTGACGAATCTCAATAATCTCCACGAGGAATTGGGGAAGCGTAGTGCCGATAACTTGGACGTTCTGAAAGCACAACCCTCTTCATCTTTTACTATTCCCTCTGGTAGTGGTCGTCCTGCATCCTCGACTTCCCCTGGCGCTATTCCCACAACCGTGACGGTACCTCCTCACTCTTCCTTGTCCATTCCAGCTATTACCTCGTACACTGGCGAGAAGAGGTCACCCCATGACGCCTCGCAACTACTCACCCCCGCTGCTGACTCCGAGTCACACCGTCCCGCTCCTGAACCTTTCCAAAGTCACCATGCTGCACCCTCCCGTGTCTCTGCTTCTGCACCTTTACCTCTAACCACACAGGCCGCACCACGCACCGTACCTGTCGTCGCGCGTGGAGGGATCAAGGTTTTGAACGATCCGAATCGGATGAAGTCGCCCCGTCAAACGGAGAGGTCAGATCCGTCAGCCGAAGCTCGTGCTAGCGCTTTACCAGATAATGCGGTTTAATCGCCGCGTGTTCGACACGTGCTGCAATCTGTTTGCCGATCGTTGCAGGTGCGTGTTTCTTTTTTTAGGTTTCATGTCAGGACTAACTGTTGATGTGAAAAGGATATTAAGTCCGGCCACAGTTGTGTGAGAGTGTGAATAAACATTCAAGCTTCAAGGACACGCGATTCTCATTGGAACTTTCATACGGAGATTCCGCTTATTTATTGTACACAATTTTGTCAAAGTTCTTTCTCCCTGATTTGATTAGTAGTGTTATATATCGATCCCGTATTCAGAGTACCCAAGACAAGATTACGAATTGTTGACGTGGAATAGAGTACAGTAGATGACGGGGTCAGACAGACAGTGGACAAGAGTGATACTCTTACATAACGGCCAAAGAACCGAACTTACCCTCGACCTCGACTTCCTGGCGGCCGCGCCTGCGGCTACCCTCCAAGGGTCACGATCAGACATCACCCAACACCGTAAACATCACCTGCAGCTTGGACACTTCTCCCTCATGTCCGTCATCAGTGATGCCGATCATTCAGTATTTGAAACTACAATTTAGGACATCCGCACGCCGAGGTTACAGCTCATGATGACGTCACAGATCCACCGTCTCCGAATCTTCATTGATCGATTCTGCCGCCGGGTCTACAGTTGCTCTTCCGCTCTTCAATGCGCCCCAGTTTGCATTGTTCCTTTCGAGTAAACTCGTTCGCCTTTTAAGAGGCGCGAAAAGCCGGGCTTCTACGGCTTTTGACTTATCGTGGTTGAGATCTGTCCGCATTTGGAGATTTTCGCTCTTCGCACCCCACGGATCCTACCGCACATCTAATGTGCCCCAGCCCCAGCGGCGCCCAGCAGCCAATTGCGATGTTCCAATTGGGCAATCAGTGCAGTGACATTAGTGGGTTTAAATTGCTATCCCTTTGCCCCATTTTCCCGAAGGCCGGGGCCATCGGAACATCCCCGTGTGGGACGCCGCCGGCCAGAAAGAGCTGCTGTGTGCAATCCCCCGCGCCGACACTGAGAGTTTAGATTGCACGCTGGCAGTATCCAAGTTTCCCTAATGCAATCACCTGCGGCCAAAATATAGCGGGCATACCTTTGACAGAGCTATTCTTGGGGAGCCGATGACATTGATCAGGCCACCGCGCTACCACGAGAGGCCTGGACACCTTGACATTCGTACGCAGAATGGGAACACCGAGCTCATGAGGAGGTGGTCGGTTGATACCGGTTCTGATAAGACGCCACGGGGGACCTTGTGCGGCTATAAAATGGGGGACAGGGCATGTTTTTTCACCAACCTCAAACACCCGGCCCATCCTCCAACTCTTCAGTAAAACCCTGACCCATCTTCCTCCTGGCCTGCTTTTCTATCTACACGAACCTCTTCAAAAACTAGGATGTATGCGGCAAAGTCACAACGCAATCCGAGAGCTGATAAAACGTATGTTCTTGGCACCTCACACCCGATCATGTCGCCCGTTCCTCACCATTGCTTTACCCCAAGTCCCCGAAACTCCAGATCAAGGTGAATTATACCGTTTTCACATATATAAATTTAACTCAGTTTGAACAGCACCCTGAGGGAAGAACAACCGAGCTTGGTCCGGGTCAAGGTCACCGGTATGCTTGGCAGTGGTATTACTTTAATAGATGCTAAATCTCGTTATCCCCTAGTCCTTGGAGCGTGTAACCTTCCACACATCAATGGATTCACTCACAGTGAGAGAAGATTCTGCGCTATTTTGAACGATGAGGAAACAGAGCATTGTACCGACTATGTGCGACCCGGGAGCTCCGGGCAAGACGTGAAGTGGAATGAGGAGTTCCAGCTGTGCGGAACGCCGTCTGCTTTCAGTCGTGTATCCTATCCATAACTGAGTCTCCTGCAGTGAAATATTATCGAACTCCCATGTTACACTATCTCTTTGGGCGGTAAAGGGTGCTGCCATCGTAAAGCACTTGAACCGGAACCGCACCCGTATCGGAACGAAGAACATAACTTGTGAATCTCGGCGCGGTTCGCATTTCTATTAACCTTTACCCGCCCCTCGAGCTGAGCCCCTGACAAGAGGACATACCTTCACCTGGAGGGATGACGACGGAAATACGACCACTGTCTACTTGACGATCGCCGTCTCAGCCTGAGCAGACCTGCTGTAATTTCCGGCTGCAGATGCTGTAGGGTCAGTTATGTTTTACAGTCTTCTTTTAGTAATACAAGCTATGTGCAACGAGTGTGCATGGATGAAAAGAGAAAAAAGACAAAAGAGCGCACCACTATAGTACTTGACTGCTTGTATCATAAACAACGAGCTCAGTGGTGCCCAGTAACTGCCAAGAGCGCGCAGTGAACTATCAGCCTTCGTCAGCACTGCGCTAGCATGATGCCTTGCATTGACAGGGCATGCGGTAGACTGCCAGTGGCAATCAGTGGCAGTGGCAATCAGATGTCTGACGCGTCGCGCGTGACAGGTGTAAGTAGGCAATAAAATCGCAGGATGACGTAAGCCGGAACAACAACGACGTGGCGCAACGCCGGCGTCATGCCTCCACGGCCTTCCGGTGTCCATCGACGTCCATCTCGCGAGCGCAAGCAGATTGGCGCGTCAAGTAAGATGGCACACCTTTTTAGCAACATGAAGTACGGCATTTCCTTATTGTTTACTGGAGGAGAGTCGATCGCTGGGAAAGTCGACTCGGATATGGTGGCGAGTCCAGGCTCCACAGGCCGCCCAACAGGCCGCCCAATAGAACGCCCGAGCGCCCAATATCTTGCTGATCACCCACCGTAGCGATTACGGAGGAAGCCGACCCCGGCAGATCTCCTTAACTGGGTCTCTTGGGGAACTCTCTTCTTACTATTCTCCATCGCACACATCTCTTCCATGTCTCCAAGTGATGCTCTCGCAGACGTTTACGGGGAAGCGATTGGCACAGGTATGTCCCGAACTTATTCTCTTCGCCAATTTCCCCATTCATCATGCTAGCTATTCCCCTCAACCTGCCCTCAAGCACCCCTTATCAGCGATTACGGCCCGAATTTGTTGATCCCCTAGACTTTATCTCCTCAAAGTATCTACAAATCACACAAAAAGAAGACGGAAATTACCTGGAATTCATTGCAGCAGGGGCTGACAAGGCCGTCGTCTTTGTGAGTTCCTATCGTATTGTCCGGTCTCCTGCTACGTCGTGCATGAACTTGAGAACTACAGGTTGGTTTGTTCTCCGTTGCCGTTGCGGTATTGCTTGCTGTATCGATCCAGGACCTCAAGCCAAACTCTCAGGATGTATCCGCATTCTACCTCGCTAATATCTATCAGGTCGTTGCCCAATCTAATGCATCTCGTGCCCCCATCCCATCCTCTCTGGTTGTTCCCCCCGCCTTCTCCCCACCGAGATACGCCGTCTGGGTGAATTCACTCTGGTTCCTGAGCTTAGTTATCAGTCTCACATGCGGTCTACTGGCGACACTAATGCAGTACTGGGCACGTGCGTACCTCTTGTACACCCAGATGCCACAAGTCGATCCACTGGGCCGCGCGCGGATTTCCGCATTCGCTTACCGCGGCGTGATGGAATGTCGCTTTCCCTGGGTATCTGTGGTGTTAGCCGGCATGATACATCTTTCCCTGTTCCTCTTCCTTGTCGGTCTTCTCGTATATCTCTTCAATGTCAATAATACCGTCTTCTATAGCGTTTTTTGGGTGATTGCCGGTTGTATCATGGGATACTTATTCATCACAGTCACGCCAATTTTCCGCCTCGACAGCCCATACTCTTCGCCATTTTCGTCCCTGGTCTGTCGTGCTTCTGCCGGCATATTATATACGATCTTACTATGGCTCGGAGAGATAGGCTCGGAGTACTGGCGAAACTATTATCACGACTTCTTCGTTGATGGGTACGTGAGGACCTATCTCAACGCCGCTTTCAAGTCAACTGCAGCGATCGATGGCGAAATAATGGACCGAACTATTCGCAAACTGAATGACGGGGAGCTAGAATCGATTTTCGAGGGCATCTGTGCCTTCCCCTCAAATGTGTTCTCTGACTTCCAGTGCGGGCCTATCAAGAAATGGCTGTGGTCGGCCTTGCTAAGGTTTTTGGACCGTACCATGTTACCCAGTGCATTCTCCGCGGAGGAGAGGGCACGGCGATTCATTCTCTGCTTGGATGTCGTCGATACAATGCGCTCTCCCCAGGTAGCATGGGACATGGTTCGTACTATGTTTACCAAGGAATGGTATCGCATGCCGGGCTCTGTCGTAATGGGCCGTGGTCTTATAAGCAGGGGAAAAATCAGACCCGAAAGCGACGAGATGGGTTTATGCATACAACTCATTATCGCCGGCATCCTGGCAAACGTGCAGAGAAGTGACGATCGTTGGATGACGCTCGCTGCAGATCAATTTGGCACGTCAAATGACGTCGCTCGATCGTATCTCGCACACGGAGATAGCGCGTCACTTGCCAACCTGATTCACATCACCCGACAGATCTTTCGCTCTTGCTCTTCGGGAGATAATCGGGAAGTGGCAGGCACTTTGTCATACATCTTGCGATCGCTTTCCGATTTTGACATACAAAATACTCTTCCTGAACTGCAACGCCAGTTTCTTGCCTTGTGGGACGAAATCGTTCTAGAAGTGGGCAGAAGCGGGAACAATACCCTTATCATGATCCTCAGAAGTCTCCACGGCTTCCGCCAGAGATTAAGGAGAGGCGCTAATGACAACTCGGAGGATGCTCCGATTGCTCAGCCCTCCTCATCCGTCACTATTCCATACGATGGTGGGCGCCATCCGATTGACACACACTCGACTTCGCGGATCCAAGACGTGGTCGACGTCGAAGATTCCCATGTCGTCACTACTCCCCTCGTTTCGCAAGGCCATGGCGCTATTCCTACCACCGTCATCGTCCCTCCTCACTCGTCTTTGCATGTTCCAGCCCATATCACCTCATACCCTCCCGACAGATTGGAGCAAGGTGATGCCACTGAAGCGACGCAACTCCTTATCCCACCCCCTGTCTCGAAGTCGCCCCACCCCAGAGCACTTCCAAAGCCACCCAGGCAGCCCTCTTGGTGATGATACAAATTGGCGCGCATGACGATGTGAACGTTCTGATTCAGATGGAAGTGCCTCATCATATGTGCAGGCGAGATCCGGAAGTTGAAAACCGTGATTCACTGGACAATCCCACTCTGGCTTAATTACCACATGGTCGAAACAAGTTGCGGTCGTCATTTCTAATGGTCTTTGTGGTTTCTTTCTTTCTTTTTTTTGCTTTCCTGTCGAGACTAAAAGGATTGCTATCATAAGTTGTAGGCGGAATCTTAGTTTATTTTCACACGGAGATTACCTTTGTTCGAGATGTATCTACTACATATTTACCCCCGCTCATAGTGTTGAATATTGTGCTCCCTGCTAGGAGATAATTGTATACCGACCATCTTGTTGAAGTTGGGAACGCACGGATATGCTATTTAGATTGCAAGCTCATGCTGGTACGACCCACCTCGGGGCCATCCCCAGATCCTCGACTACTACAACCGTCTTCTGTAGGCACCGTCCTGTTGTTCAGAGTCTGTGCCCTCCAGACGGAACTTGCTATCGACGTTAATCGTTAATCTATTAATCCTTTATGAGTCCTTGATCTGCTTCAACGTGTCCTCATCTTGCTCCCCCATCTAACTATATTATACAGGAAGGGTGTGTTTATTCCTGCGCTCTGGTTGGTCGCGCCCGCTTTTCTCTCTCGGTTTTTGTTGCCCTCTCATTGGCCATTCAGTTTCGTTTTTTGTCACGGTGGTGTCGCTGGCGGATCTTTTCCTTTCTCGGTTTCCGCTCCTTCACGATCATAGCTTTCTCACTGAAGGAAGGGAGTTGACATTCAGATTAAGTTTGCCTGTCATCGCCGCTTTCCTCTGTTGCCTTTGGAAGGGTCTCTTATTCGTGCGCTGTGGTCGCTCGCGTGCGGTTTCCTGTGTCGGTTTCGGCTGCGCTGTCATTATGTTGTGTCTCTGTTTCTTTCATTGACACGGTCGCGTCGGTCGCAGATCGTTTCCTGTCTCGCCTTCCGCTCCATCACGGTCATTTATTTGTCTGTGAAGTTTAAGTTCTGCTGTCCTTGCCGCTTTCCTCTGTTCGGTTTCCGCTCTGCTGTTTCACGTTCGTCGGTGTTTTCCCGGTTTTCTTCATTGCTTGATACTGAGGCTCCAGCCTTTGCTGGTCATGCGCGTTCATGCAGGAACGACGGGAGATCGAGCTAGAGGGGGAGAGTTTTGACGGAGGACTCGTGCTCGTTAGTTACTTTGAAGGACATATTGGTCACGGTTATTCACACTTGTATGACTTGGACTTACACTATGTACTACTTGGTTCACTCATTAGTGTGGGGGATGTGACGCGTGTGGCGAGCAGCAATGAAGCATGATTGCATGATTGGCTGGGAACAACTAGGAACAACTGGAACCTAATTAAGTAAACGCTTATCTTATCTTCACGACGCTGCCACCAACTGCACTCCAGGCGATTACTTGTCCCCATCTCCTTATCCCAGAAGGATATTCAAGCCAGAGATCACGGAATATGGCTAGATAAATGGAACGTCTTTTGAAGAAAACCGTATAACAACTGTAATGGAGCGCACCTTGTGTTCGATACCCTTGGGTTACGAATCCCTTTATCTGATTCCATTGTTGACGAGAGAGTATCAAGCCCGAATGTGTCGTTGTCGTTAACAGTGACGGTGACTGCGTGCACACCAACTTGAAGTGGCATGAGTTGGGGAACATTGGGTTCAAAAGGACGAGGTTGGCTCTGGTATACTGTATTGCCTGACCCTCCGAGAAACGGGCGGTCACGGAAGTAGATCCTATTATTCATGGTGACCAAGAGAGCGTTTGAATACCTGGAGTTCCGCTCAATAGGTGTTACAAGTGACATAGCATGCAGATTACAATTTCCCAATGACTTCGGCCCTGTTATTCGTATGAGTTTTCAACACTACTGTCGGTGACGAGATGCCAGTGATAAGACCTACGGGCACAAATAGTAAATTTCTCTCTGTAAAGGCGGTTCAATAAGTCAAAGTAAGTATCGTCGTTGTCTTTTTGGTTCTGCAGTGCTCACCTGGAAACTGACAAAGAGCGTGAAAAAAGTGATAGATACAGCAGCTTAGCAGGGAGTGAGACAATACTCGGAACACCACTGGCACCAGGAGAAACTCGCACCAGTTAGCATGTTTGATTCAACAGTGAGCCGTACTACGCGCGGTAAAACATGGCCCGTGCATCGATTTTCCTTGTCATATCTTTGACTTAACTATGAGATAGGGGGGAGTCTATGTTTTTGAATCAGAGGTACTATATAGTTACGTACCAAGTAGATCATCGCTGCTGCAATTAGGTTGTCTGCCAATACACATGTAGCAAACCACGCCTAGTACAGCTGAGTCTAAGCTCTAAACTGGTCGGAGGATTCAGTGAGGGTAAGAACACCTACGTATATACCATGATTCGCTGCTGGGAGATGTTGTCCCCGGGAGCCAAATCGTAAAAGAAGTTGTGCAAAGAACAATGCTGCAGTCGTTTGAGCGATAGAGAGCTTTTGTAGATGTATGATGAACATTCATAATAAGTGGAAGATGTCAGACTCACCATTGCGATGACCAAACAGAGCCACCAAAGGCGCTTGTTCAATATCCAGATACGATAGCAGAAAAATATTTGGACAATGAATGAAACGATCGGACCAATGACCGCAAGATCGATGGGGCTGAACCAAATCTTCTCGAGGTCCTTTGGGTTGGCAAATCCAGCTATGAACCAATAGTAGACGTCGGCACCATTCAGGGCTGTTTGAGCGGTCTCTAGAAGAAAGAGGAAGTACACTGTGGGAGCGTTTCCATGAGTATATGTGGGGGGAAAGCGAGTCTGCGATGCCTGCCTAGGAGCTTCAAGAGGCGCCTATCACCCGAGAAATTGTAGCTATAGACATCTATCCTTGGCTCAGCTAGAAATACCCAATACAGCGAATGAAAACTCGCACATGTCTGGACGCAAAGAACTCCGTACAACGCCCAATTGAATAATGAACCAAAGAGCTATTGATATTATCGTGTATCAGGTAGTGGCATTAGTGACAGAAAGTGCATAACATACAAGAGGGGCAGTTCTGGAAGGGAGTTAAGTGAGGCTAAGCGGTGCTCAATACGACCTGACTTACACTCTAACAATAGGGGAACCATCAGGATATATAACTTCAGGCATATTCCACTCGTGTAGCAAATGGAATTTGTTAGTAGGGCCGAGAAATTTCTATGGGGAATTAAGCGATCAATGTCGATCAACGACCCACACTTATAACGACAGTCAAATCATGGCGTAGAATAAACACCAATTATAGAGCCTCTACTTCTGTGCGAACAACAAATGCAACCACCTAAGTTGGGGGGGAAAGCTCGACTTGAGCGCGGAGGCTGTCCCATGTCTGTCAGTCCGTCCCGCCTAGGCAGTGGGACAACATGACGGCTATAGGCCGGCGCTTGTGGCTCATGGGCGCCTTTCAAGTGAGGCAGACCATTATGACTGGAAGTAGTATTGGGCCACTCCTCCAGAACATGCATTCGAGATGGCACTCCGGTTAGAAACAACAATGGGACGGCCCAAAGAAGCGTATAGTCAACGCAGAGGGTATAGGTCACCACAGATATACCAGAGGAAGAGCCAATTTTCATAAAACTAGTCACCGTGGCTGTGGTTCACAGCCTCAGGCTGACAGCCAGCGACACCACTGTCAGCACCACCATACTACGCCGTGCAAAGAGGGATTATAGTCAAGGGCGCCATGGCGGTGCTGGTCACCTTTATCTGTTCATCATGCGCCACAAGCCATATATGCCAATGATATCTCATAACGGAAGAGAAAAGGAATGACTTGGACTCCAGCCTTCAAGTTTGCGCGTTAGCTGCCTGAATCAGAAGCACACTGGCAAGATCCACGTCTAATCCATCCGTCCGTTTTTCTAGCCTCGATGCAGTCGTATGAGGACTGTCATATAAAGGGCCCTTGGAGATGGCGACGACAATAGAGTGGTGTCTCAGCACGAATACTGACACGAGACGAGGTTAACGGCCCGCGTTGTCAGCACCATAATTTACGGGATCTCATTACATCCCAAAACATCAATTATAACCCAGTTCCAGGCTGTATACATACTACGTAGATGCACGACCTCAGCCAGCAACCTCGAGGTTAATATTCCAACGTTAACGTCCTACTGGTGGAGCAGGGGCCCAGCGTCATGTTGTATCACGTGAGTCCTTGCTCTCGATTCCGATTCTGTGTCCCTCTTACTGTTCCGTCATTACCGGGATTGTCCTCCATTTTTCATTTCATCCTTTCGTGTAATGACACGTCTTCCTGTGTTCCACGGCAGTTCCTTCACTCTTTCTCCGTTGCCTCCCCTTCTCCTTTTCGTCCCCTAGCGCCCGCGTCTTCTCCTTCTACTGCTCCGTCCTTACATTCTTTCAGGCATGGCCAACTTTCCTCCTCTTCTCCTCTTCCGTTCAGCATGCACCTGTCGTCGTCCTCGCACACGCAGCCATCTCCATCGCTTACGTTCCTGTCCACTCCTGCATTGTCGCAGTCTGCTCATGTGCCTTCATTGGCTTGGTTCCTTCCTGGTCCCACTGCCCCCTTATTCTCGCACACCCAAGAGTCTTCGTCGTTCACGTTCGTATCCGCACCGGGCCTCCATGGCTCCGCGCGCCGCGATGCTACTGCTCATCGTCGGCGCTCGGCAGCACCTGCACCCGCAGGTGTCTCTTCCTCCTCTTCCTCCTCCGGTTCGTTCATTCCATGTCCCGGTTCTTCATTGCACGTGCGTCATGCGTCAGAACGCGTGTCGCAGAGCACGCTCCGTGCGCGCACGGACTGTTCACGACACCCCCTCTCGCGGCGTCACTGTTGAGCGGTCGTTCCCTGTAGCACCTGCACCTGTACAGCTTCGTTCGTCTTCTTCCTCGTATACTATATTTTAAGACCAGGTCTCGTTCACCGATATGCCTTCACTTCTATCAATAAGCGGGAAGCTCGCGCCAACTTGAACGAGGCTCGTACTCGGAACCAGAAACTTTTTTTCGTCGAGAGCCTTTCTTCATGTTTCAGTACGTGAAGGCCCCAAGGCAATTCGAATTCCGGTGGTTGTTGGGTCATCCATGACCGATGAAAATTGAAGACCTTCCCTGAACAAGCGTCACTCGACGCCCCTCAGCTGACCACGCGCAGTGGCGGCCACGGCCCACGGAGAGGTACCATCTCGTACAGCTGCTTGCACCTGTTACCAACGTGCTCATGCCGTAGTTGGCCCTCATTATTGGACAATTTGATATAGATGCTGGTTTGATTTTAAATATTCAAATTGACGACTAGGATGTGGCTAGTGGTCGTCGTCCGCAAAGTAATGCCTAAACAAGCATTGTTTTTTTTTTAAACAAGCTTATATTGCGCTGGGTCCTATATACGCAGTGATACATGATACGAAGCATCAGTGCATCTTGGGAGGGGGATGGAGGTGGGGGGTAAAAGAGCCATACGGCCGCAGGGGTAAACTTGTTGGCGGGGAGGGTATCATGGGAGGGGGGCTAGAGGTAGGCTACTCCCAAGTCGGCTTCGCCTTCCTCTTGGGCCTAGGCCCAGGAGCTGGGGAGGGGGGGAGTTGGGAAGGGGTGCGGGGTTCGACGGACCGGCAGCCTAAACAAGTATAGTCTCACGTGCACTTATCGCTCACGTGCCGTCGTTGGGATGGACTTTGACGACTCCGACGCTTGGTCTGTAGTTTCATTTCAGATTCCTTGATTGTTCCAACTGTCTGGCATGCCATGCGAACCTGACGCCGTGCACGCAGGAAAACCCCGTCAGGAGCTCTGAAATACCCCGGGCCTTCTTGATAAGAGTTCGTTAGTTGGTTAGAAGCGCGATTCGAGCGAAAACCGCCGTTTAAGTCCAATTTTCCCTATCTATGGGTGAACGTCTACTCTAATTGTCCACGCCATCACCTTACTCATTTAATTTCTTCCCCATGTCCTGGAGCTAGTATCCATTTCCCAGGCACAATTCAGTTCTGAAGCATGTGTTCATGATTAAAATGAGACGACTGCGGACCCACCTCTGGCCTCACTATCCAGGCCTTGATCTTAGGAGACAGGTGACTGGTGGGTGTGCTAAGTGGCCCCAGACAGCCCGAATGCTTTCCCCTGGCACATAGACCACACTCTATGCTGCTGCGCGCATACGATCCCCCATGTGGCGGTGTTGCTCTCCGTGACCATCTCGGACCTCAAACCAAACCCACACGATACCTCCGCATTCTATCTCAAGAATATCTATCAGCTTCAGTTTCTTGCTGACTCCAACACACCTCGTCCATCGACTCCTTCCACTCCCGCTGAACCGCCTCCCTTCTCTCCACCCAAACACCATCGGTAAATCCCTCCCGTGCCAATTTTCCGATAATTTCATAATAATGGGTAGATTATTGAAATTATCACTTTTATCGCAGTTGTTCCGCCCCCCTGTTATTTGAAGCCAGGCTGGCACTAATTATTGATAATGGACTGATAACGCAAAAAAATTACAGTACTAATTGTCTACAAATCTCATCTAGCTGCAAAATAATGATAGACTAGCAGACCCCATGCTACACATGACCAAGCAGTTTGCGATGTGTGAAGGGCACTGATATAGATCGCATAAGTGAACCAAAACACAGAAAACACAAAAAAGACACGTACAGTTGTTTATGCCTGACAGCGGTGGTCGCAGCAGCAGTGTCCTCACACACCAGCATGGTCCATATGTGAGTCACGGTGCCACGCTTGGCTAGGCAAACTGGCCGCATCGCCACTTGCTACCTGCTTGACACTCTATTGGAGCCACTAGAATGCGGGGAAGAGGAGGAAGATAGACCGCCATGATCAGTGGAATAATGGACGGCGACACAATGTGTTAGGGTAGGACGTTCCCTTCTGTACGACTTGTACTTCTGGTGTTGGCAGAGACAAGGTAACGTTCAATGCTCAAGTTAAGAGCAAGAGTTCGGGTGGTTCACAAGGAGAAAGGAGGGAACTGGAATGCAGGCACCCAGTAAGGAGTTCGATGTCAAGTCCTGTTTATTGAGAAGGACTAATCTGTAGTACAGGGTAGTATCCTACTGGTTTATATAGCTATTGGTACAATGAGGTCATCGTGGGGCCTCTTAGTAAGTAATGAGTCATGGTGGAGTCAATGAGGTCAGGGTGGAGTCAATGAGGTCATGATGATGTAGGAAGGCTGTGCGGCAAGTGGTCATGGGATCAAGAAGGTGGATGGGAGGGTGCACAGTCAAAAGAAAAGAAAGTTAAGTCCGTATCGTAACATTATCCCCTTTTTAGGGATGATTGTCCACAATCTTCAACAGTCGTACCCCTGGTTATAGTCCTCGTATGCATCGTAAGCGTACTCCCAATACTTATCGTCTTCTGGTTGCAGGTGTGGACATTTTTGGTTGCTATACTTCTTGGCCCGACACTCCTTGAAGTCTTCGCAGTGGTAGTGTGGGAAACGGCAAGTCTCCGCGCTGTGTCCCTTGCTGTCGCAGAGGTAACAATAGGAGTCCCAGATACACACCTCTCTAGTATGTCCGAGGCGGTGGCATCCTTCGCAACGATGTCGGGCTTCCCAGTTCTTGGGACAGAATTTGCGTGTGTGTCCGTTCATGGCGCACATAGTACACACGGGGCCTTGGGGTGGCCAGTTAGGGACGAGGGGGTTGGTGGGTGTGGTGGGATCGGTCTGTTTAGAGGATGAAGCGGTGGTGGAAGAGGAGGCCACTTGTTGGTTTTGATCGGCCTTGGACAAGGGCTCGTCATGATAGTCGGGGTAGCAGTTGGCACGACGGGGGTAAGGGTGGTAACGGAGGGGGTGAGGTAACGGTTGGGTATTTTGTATTTTGCCCATGAAGTCGGCCGCTTCTAGTCGCTTCTGGGCGTCCTGCCAGACCTTTCGTTCTTTGAATGCTAGGTCCTGTTGGCGTCGAGATTCGATCATGGCCAGGGTTTCTCGAGTGCAGGCGTGACGGAATCGTTCCACTTCCGCCCTGATGCGTAAGTCGCCGATCTCTTCGACGGCTGTATCAATCTGATCTTTAGTTGGGGACCCGAAGTAGAGACGCGAGGTCTCTTGGTCAGTCATATGGTGGTGGATGCCTTCAGCATGGGGGAGGAATAGGTCTTCTCCATATATGTGGCACCCCGGTCCTCCAGTGAGTAATATCTTAGGGTTGGGACCGGGTTGGTACTTGATATACTTGGCGACTTCTTCTTGCCAAGTCTCTTCGTTCAGGATGGTGAGGTGTAAGAAATGGGGGTGTGCGGGGTTGTTGTGTAACCATCCTGACATCGGATTGGTTTCAGGTGTGGGTGATTGTGGTGCATAGGGGACTTCCCCTTCTTCGTCGGGGGATTCAGATCGAATGGGTGACGGTAGTGCTGTGAGAGGTTGGGCATGGGGAGATGGTGGATAATTTGATATGGCCAGGCATCTGGGAGGGTGTTGGTTACTGAGGGTACCATCTTCGTTATGGCCTCTCCAGTGGGTATCGAGCCGTTCCTCGATACGACCAAAATGTTTTAGTTTTGCTCCTGCGGATCCCATTGCTTCCATCATGGATCCTAGCATGGTGCTACAAGAATTAGTGATGTCTTCGGCAGCTTGTGACGCTGCTTGTCGTGTGGCTTGCCACCAAGTGGCACGGGTGTCGTCGTAGTGGTGGAAGATGGTGTATTGTGGGTCGATGGTTTCTTCCGGTTTCAATTGGTAGAAAGCTCGGGTGAAAAGGATTTGCTGATGTTGGGTGAGGTGGTTATGTTGAGACGGACGCAGATATGCCGGCTTGGCCCGGTCCGGCCACCTGCCTAATGCGGATGACGCGAC